>CM053036.1:106398891-106538714 GCA_028564925.1 Lithobates sylvaticus
AGACTTGGGACGGAGGCTTCACTTCTAAGTCCCGACTCTGTGGTATCCCTTTTGAGGGCTCCCTACTCTTTGGTTCGGGTCTAGAACAGGTCCTTTCCCGATCCACAGAAAAAGGTAAGAAATTTCCCACCAAACCCAAGAAGGGTAGGAAATTTTTTTCGTGGCCCCCCTGCAAAAGGTCAGTTCAAGGGCAAGGGGGGACAAAGAAAGAAGTGGGGGATTGGAAAGGGCAAGGAAAAGGGTGGAATCCTTTTTTCCCGGCCCGGACCTTCCAGCAAAGAAACTAAATGACGCCAGCATAAAAGTGGGCGCAAGGCTCTCATGGTTCCTTCCCCAGTGGGAAAGGATCTCAGAGAGCCCATACATTTTAGACCTTATAAAACTAGGCTACAAGCTGGAATTCCGGTCACTCCCACCTCAAAATTTTTTGATTACTTACCTTCCCAAAGATTCTCTAAAAGCAAGGGGCTTGCTAGACAGTGTTCGCATGCTCGCAGAACAGGAAGTAATTATCCTGGTCCCAGTGACTCAAAGGGCTTTCGGGTTTTATTCCCACATTTTTGTGGTCCCGAAGCGTGCAAGTTCCGCTTGATTATCAATCTACGGAAACTAAACCACTACCTGTTGTTGTACAAGAAATTCAGGATGGAGAGCATCTACACGGTCAGGAAACACCTCCAGAAGGGAGTTTTCATGATCATGTTAGATCTCAAAGATGCTTACCTGCACGTACCCATTGCCCCGGATCATCAGAAGTACTTGCGTTTCGCAGTACGGACAGAACAGGGGGTGCAGCATTGGCAGTTCAGGGCACTCCCCTTCGGCCTTGCGGCCAGTCCAAGGATCTTTACCAAGGTCCTGGCAGAGGTGGTATCTTTCCTACACCTTCAGGGTGTAGCTCTGATACCATACCTCGACGATCTGTTGATCTTCAGTGCATCCAGAGACCAACTCCTGAGGGATCGAGAGCTGGTCTTGACTACCCTGGATTCTCTAGGTTGGATGGTGAGTCAGGAGAAGTCCTCCCTGGATCCCTCACAGTCAAAGGTGTACTTGGGGTACCAGTTAGACTCAGTGGCCCAGAAAGTTTTTCTTCCCCCCCGAAAAGATCGGAAAAATTCGGGGCGCAGTGACAATGTGTCTCGAGGCCCCAGAGGTATCTTTGAGAAACATCATGAGGGTGCTGGGCCTGATGGCCTCTTGCATCCCGGCGGTTCCCTGGGCTCAGCTCCACTCCCGCGTCCTCCAGGGCTTCCTTCTCTCCTCTTGGGACGGGAGAAGAGAAACCCTGGAGGAGAAAGTTCCTCTGGTAGGGGAGGTAAGAGGCTCCCTAGCTTGGTGGCTCAATCCCGTCAACCTATCTGGGGGTCGGACGTGGACACAGCTAGACCCAATAGGCATTACAACAGATGCAAGTGCCTGGGGTTGGGGGGCTCATTTAGGAGACCACTACGCCCAAGGTCCCTGGGATCAGAGTCAGAGCAGAGCTTCCTCAAATTTCAGGGAGCTTCTGGCAGTCGGGAAGGCATTATGTGTCTTCCGGGACTTGATCCAGGGAAAAGAAGTCCATATTTTCTCGGACAACCGGGTGGCGATATCCTATTTGAACCGTCAAGGGGGAACAAGGTCAGTCAGTTTAAGGGCACTGACCCAAGACTTCCTGGGAGAGGCAGAGAAGAACATTCTCTCGATCTCTGCAGTCCACATAAAAGGATCTCTCAATATACAAGCAGACTTCCTCAGCAGACAGCCCATTCTTCAGGGAGAATGGGAGCTGAACGAAGAAGTTTTCGCTCTGGTAAGTCGTCGTTTCGGAGTACCAGAGATAGATTTATTTGCTTGTCAGAAAAACGCAAAAGTGCAGAGATTCTTCTCTCTCACGAGAGAGCAGGGATCCTTTGGGGGTAGACGCCCTCGCTCAGAGCTGGGACTTCAGTCTAGCATATGCCTTCCCTCCCCTGGTACTCATCCCACGAGTGCTACAAAAGCTGTCACAGTCGGATGGAGACCTTATCCTGATTGCACCCTGGTGGCCAAAGCGGGTCTGGTTCCCCACCATGTGGAGGTGGTCGATTGTGCCTCCGCTGCATCTCCCGATCAGGAGGGATCTTCTCTGCCAGGGCCCAGTGCTTCATCCCAACCCGGGGTTTCTGTCCCTGACGGCCTGGCTCTTGAGAGGGAGATCCTCAGGAGCAGGGGATGCTCGGAGAAGGTAATTGACACTCTTCTCCTTAGTAGGAAGAAGGTTACCAGACAAATTTATGCAAAGGTCTGGAAGGTCTTCTCCAGATGGGCTCAAGTAAAACAGAGAACTATCCAAACGATTCCAACTGTTTTGGATTTTCTCCAGGAAGGGGTAGACCAAGGGTTAGCGGTCAGTACCCTTGGGGTCCAGGTAGCAGCCCTGTCAGTGTTCTTTGACACTAGGTTAGCTCGAGACCCTCTTGTTAGATTTTTGCTAGCCAGGGAAAGGTTAACCCCGGTAAGGACGGTTAGGTTCCCTCCGTGGGATTTGTCCCTGGTTCTGGATGCCCTAACGAAAGGGCCATTTGAGCCGTTGGATCAAATTTCATTTAATTTTCTTTCTCTTAAGATGGCCTTTCTTCTAGCCATTACCACAGCTAGAAGAATAGGTGACCTACAGGCACTGACAATAAAAGAGCCTTTTTTGTTGATCCTAGAGGACAGGGTAATCCTTCGACAGGATCCTCTTTATTTACCAAAAGTGACCTCTGGGTTCCACAGGTCACAAGAGATTATTCTTCCATCATTCTGCCAGAATCCCAAGAATGATAAGGAAGAAAGGTTGCACCTTTTTAGATGTTAGACGTTGTCTTTTAGCCTATCTAGAAAGGGCAAGAGAGTTTAGGAGATCAAATCATCTTCTAGTTACTTTTGGTGGCCAAAGAAAGGGTCTTCAGGCCTCGAAAACCTACGATAGCCAGGTGGATTAAGCAGGCATTAGCATTAGCCTATAAACACTAGGATAAACCGGTTCCATCCCACCTTTAGGCTCATTCAACCAGATCTCTGGCGACCTCCTGGGCAGAAAGGGCAGGTGCTTCCATAGATCAAATCTGCAAGGCAGCAACATGGACGAGCCATAATACCTTCCTGAGGCATTACAGAGTGGAGCTGTTGTCCCCTCAGGACTTGGCTTTTGGCAGGAAGGTCCTACAGGCGGTGGTCCCACCCTAAGGTAGGCCTGAACTTCTTGCTCATCGTCTCAGGTGTGCCGTCCTGGAAGATGACTGGAGAAAAGTACCAGTTACACTTACCGGTAACATTTTCTAGGAAATCTGCCAGTACGGCAGGCCTGCTTCCCTACCCTTAACTGTTGGTGATGTTTTATTCTTCACAGAATGTACCCTCTGACACTGGTGTGGGTGTTTACTTTGTCATAACTGAGGGTCAGAGGGAGGGGTAGGGCTTTTTAAACTTTGTTAATTGTGTTTCCTGCCAGGTGAGACCAGTCATCCTCTCAGGTGTGCCGTCCTGGAAGATTTCCTAGAAACTCCGTTACCGGTAAGTGTAACTGGTACTTTTTTTGATACTTCATGCCTTAAAAAGAACAGTAAAGCTCAAAACATCTCTGATATATATTGGAATGCCAGGGGCGGACTGACCATTCGGACACTCGGGCACTTCCCGAGGGCCCCATGCAACTAAGGGGCCCCATCAGGGTTGCCAGCCTCAATAAAAGCAGGGACAGTATGTAAAAATCAGTGTTTTTTTTAAAAATCCCAAGATTATAGCTGCCTGCCTCTCCAGTACCTTTTCAGTGTGTTTATGTGTAGTCTGTGTGTGTATACTGTATGTGTGTGTGTGTGTGTGTGTGTGTGTGTGTATACTGTGTGGCCCCATAATCTATTGCCTGGGGCCCCATAATCTCCTATTGCCCGGGGGCCCCATAATCTTCTCCTATTGCCCGGGGGCCCCATGAGTTGTCAGTCCGCCCCTGTGGAATGCAGAGACTTTTAGACTGTGAGATATTACATAAATAAATGGGCTTTTTTTTTTTAGCAAGTAGGTAGGGGAACCACCGCTCCAGGATAATCCACACAACTGAGGTTTGCAGTTTCTCCTAAGATAGAGACCCAGGTGCAGGCACGGCACATACTAATGACGATAGATTGAAAAGACGGCCGCACTCCAAAATAAATTTCAATGCCTTTTATTTGTGAAACAAAATCACACAAATGTGGGTCACAGCAAAGCAAAAACCGCTAACGCGTTTCACACTACCAGGAGTGCTTACTCATAGCATTTTTTTTAGCAAGTTTTAGAAGTTTTTGAGGCAGATTATAAAACATGCTTTGTGCCATTAACTGGATATTCTACTGCAGTGGCGGCTGGTGCTCAAAATTTTTTGGGGGGCGCAAACAAACTGAAAAAAAAAAACATCAATTGCAGCCACTGTGCCATAAAACCCAGCCACTGTACCCATCAAAACACAGCCACTGTGCCATCAAACGTATCTACTGTGCCCATCAAATGCAGCCACTGTGCCCATCAAACCCAGCCACTGTACCCATCAAATGCAGCCACTGTGCCCATCAAATGCAGCCACTGTGCCCATCAAATGCAGCCACTGTGTCCATCAAACGCATAAACTGTGCCCATCAAACGCATCCACTGTGACCATTAAACGCTGCCACTGTGCCCATCAAACGCAGCCACTGTGCCCATCAAACGCAGCCACTGTGCCCATCAAACGCATCCACTGTGCCCATCAAACGCATCCACTGTGCCCATCAAACGCAGCCATTGTGCCATCAAACGCAGCTACTGGTCCCATCAATTGCTGCCAGTGTGCCATCAATTGCTGCCAGTGTGCCCATCAATTGCCGCTACTGTGCCCCATCAAATGCTGCCATTGTGCCCATCAATTGCTGCTACTGTGCCCCATCAAATGCTGCCAGTGTGTATCGCCTGGCACTTACCTGTCTCGCAGCGGGTCAGCAGCGGTGTCCTGAATGCTCCTCAATGTCTTCTTTCGTCCTCTCTATCAGGCATCCAATTACAGCGCCTGACGTTTCAGCCAATAAGGTGACAGGTAACAGACCTTAGCACCTGATTGGCTGAGAGGCAGGTTCAGTGTTAGCAAAGCGAATTCCTTTGCTTTGCTAACACACAGCTGAGTGAAAAGCGAACGCACAGCATTGCGCCCGCTGTCCACCTTTTTGGGCGCCTATTAGAGCCTACGGCTCTAATCAGGTGCTTCCAAAAAACACCCCCTGCCACTGTAATTCAGGTGTCCGGCGCCCAAAAAGGGGCCGGACACCTGAATAGGGAGTGTCATTGGTGACTATAGATAGATTCATGCAATGCATGAATCTATCTATGGTGATAGAATGGTGCCAGGAGAGAGGGGGCGGCGCTCCTGCACCCTTTATAGACGCATCGCCACTGTTCTACTGTATATTTGTTATAATGTAGCCATTCTCAACCTGGGCTCCTCTAGAGATTGATGGGGGTGGCTGACTGCCCTCATTTGATAATGTCTCCAGACCAACACCACTTGACAGAGCCATTGTTTAGACCTGTGCAATTTGTTTGGTTACGAATTGAAACTTGGACAAAATTTTCATTATTCAGAGATTCAGATGTATCCGAATTTCAATCCAAAATAAATTGTAACAAAACAAAATTATTTCAATTTGAAAAATTAATTTGAATTTGAAAATGAATTTGAATTTAAAAATGTATTTTAATTTGAAAATGAATTTGAATTAAAATATTTTAATTTAAAAATGAATTTGAATTAAAAACAGAAACCTATTGTGATAAATTCCTACTTAGGCTGCTTTATAGAATAGAATAAAACAAAATAAAATACAAAAAGAATAGAAGAACTAGGATAGGATAAATTAAAATAACAAGAATATATCCATCTTCTAAAATTAGAATTTCGAAATTCTAAATTTTTTGTAGAATAAAATAGAATATAGCTGTCTAACAAAACAAAATTATTTAAATTCGAAAAATTTGAATTTGAAAATTAATTTGAAAATGAATTTGAATTCAAAACAGAAACATATTGCAATACATACAGTAAGTTTTAAAAGTGAAACAAGATGTTGATTCCTACTTAGGCTGCTTTATAGAATACAATAGAATAGAATATAAAATAAAATAGGATAGAATAAAACAGAATAAAATATAAAAGAATAGAATAAAATAAAACGGAATAGAAAAACTAGAATAGAATATAATAAGAATATAGCCATCTTTTAAAATTCAAATTTCGAAATTCAAAATTTTGAGTAGAATAAAATAGAGTAAAATAGAATATTTTTTATTTATCACACATTTTTAATTATCTTTTATTTTTATTTTTGAGCGGTTACTAGTGGGCAGTGCCTGCTCTACTAAACTTTTAGTAGTCGCATATATGCGATTATTGCATGCACAGAGAGCCTCCTTTTCCTCTCTGGGGTGTAGATGCTTTATTATACATATATATTATCTTTTTCAATTTTTTTAATTCATATGCTAAAGTTAATTCTTACATGAATGGACATATGACATTTTATGTTTGTTCCCATTAGAAAATACACAGGGCGTTTTTTAATGCTAAAAAAATGTTTTAATGCATAATTTTTGATATGAGTATATTTTTCTAATATTGTTTGTGCTGTTAAAATGATCACATTTGGCTTTTTTTTGTCCATATGTGTTCCTTTTCACAGGTGCTGCGCTGTTTGTCCTGTCCGGTGTCCCCCGCTGGTTTTGACTTCTCAGCTCAGGTTGCTGTGTATGGAACGCATCTGTCATTGAGCGCTGACATCGTTTCCGGCTGTTGCCGCCGGCTATGACGTTGCGCTCACTCTGGTTTTCTTTAATGCCACCGTGGAGCGCATCTCTACTGCGCATGCGCCGTCGGCTGGGCGTACACCGGAACGTGCACAGTGCGCGCCGTGGTTCTGGCGCGCACGCCGGTGGAACGCATGCCGAACTGCGCATGCGCGAGCGGACTTTTTGCTCTGTTTATTTTCAGAGCTTCTTTTCCGGTTCTTTTGGTGTTCTTTGCGCCTGTGCAAATAAGCTTAACAGCTGTTTAGCCTTGTAATCAAGTCAGGCTGCCCTATCACAAGGCAGCTTGACTTGAGGTTCATATTATTTATACCCAGCATGCTTGCTGCATCGGCCATGCCTCTGACGATATCCACCATTGGATGAAACATGTCAGGCTGGCCGATGCAAGCACGCGTACCTGTTTTTATATATGCCCTGATGTTTCTATATTGATGTAAGTAGACTACATGCAAATAAAATTTTGATTTTACCTTGCAGGCTTCACTATTGGTTCTTTCCTTCCTTTACTCCGTGGGAGATTCCTTTAGCATATTCCATCTACCTGGTTCTGTGAATCCTGTCATTAACAACCTATTGGAGGAGTCCGGATCCGGTCTTCACTTGTCGCTTCTATCAAGCCTCACCCGCCTCCGGCATCTTTTGATAACATCGCTCATTTACAACTTGGTTCTGGTAAGCAGATCGAGATTACAAGATTGTGGATTGTTCCTCCTTTTTTGTTCACTTTGTGCACTGAACTTGGGTGGAATTTTTTCATATTATCAATTTTGTCGTTGGTTTACCTTATCGATCAGATTTGGAGATGGACTTTTGCATTTTTGGATAATTTCCAATTTTCTCTTAACACACATTCTTAGCGCTACACTTTGGACTTTATAAAATAGAATATAGCCATCTAACAAAACAAAATTATTTAAATTCGAAAAAAGGAATTTGAAAATGAATTTGAATTAAAAAATGAATTTGAAAATTAATTTAGAAATTAATTTGAATTTAAAACAAACATATTGCAATAAATACAGTAAGGTTTAAAAGTGAAACAAGATGTTGATTCCTACTTAGGCTGCTTTATAGAATAGAATAGAAAATAAAAATAATAGAATAGAATGAAACAGAATAAAGTAGAATAGAATAAAGCAGAATAGAAAAAACTATAATAGGATAGATTAAATTAAAATAACAAGAATATAGCCATCTTCTAAAATTAGAATTTCGAATAGAATAAAATAGAAAGAATATAGCTGTTTTTTCCAAAAATTTAAATTTTTGAAAAGAAAATAGAATAAAAAAATAATAGAATAGAAAAAAATAAAATAAAACAAAGTAGGATAGAATAGAAAAAAATAGAAAAAAATAAAATCAAACAAAATAGAATAGAAAATAAAATAATATGCTAACCACATGCCCAGCGCCAGTCCGAAAGCCAACTTCTCTCACCATAGCCCTTTGCCACACAACAGTTTCCATTAACCATAAAGGGTTCCCATTTCTTATTTGACACAAGAACGGACAATCCCAAGCCTACCAAATACACTATTCAAACTATATCTAGGCACCCAGACCTGACAGGCTTAGCTGTGAAACTGGCTCAGGTTTTCGAATTTACAAATTTACGAATTTTCAAATTTACGAATGTTCGGAAAAATTCATTAAATGGGTTTTCGTTAATTTTTTTTTTAATACAAACGATTTTTATTGGAAATACAATAAAATAATACAAACAATTGACAATACGTATTATATATCATACATGTCAGAGGGTCAAAATATTAATGTCAATGCAAATAACATACAAAAATAAAAAAGAAAATAAGGAAAACAAGAACACAAAAGTAGATTGTGAAGCATTCGAGAGCCATAGTCGTACACAACCAGATTACTGTAGGGTAAAAGAGTAACCTATTGTAGGTTCTAGGGATGAGGTATTATGTTAGCGCTCCATGGTCTAGAGTAGGATAATACAAAAACAGTACTTATAGTTGTGGTAACAGGTTTTGTCTGTAAGATTTCCAGGGCGACCATCTTTGGTCAAACATATGCATCCTATCGTGCAGTGTACAGAGAATTCTTTCCATTAACATAATGGCGTCCATCCTATAGAGGATGGAGGTGGTAGGTACCGTAGGGGCTTTCCAATGTAGGGCAATAGCCCATAGGGTGGCTATGCAAGCAGTGTGTATGAGGCATTCCTCTGAACGAGGCACCCCAGGAATGGAAGCTCCGAGAAGGCCCATGGCTGGGGTGAGCCGTATCTGGGTACCTGTTATAACAGACGCGATAGCATTTACTGAGTCCCAAGTGTGGGTAAGTTGGGAGCAGTCCCAAAAAATGTGCATAAATGTGCCTGGAAGCTGGCATCCTCTGAAGCAAAGATTAGAGGTCCCGGGAAAGATGGAATGAAGTCTGGATGGGGTATAATACCATCTGGTTAATACTTTGTATGCTGTTTCCCTAACCGCCAAGGATTTAGAGGCTTTGCGTAAATTGGTTAGCATGGTGTCCCAGTCCTCCGTGTCGAAAACTTCGTTACAGTCCGCCTCCCATTTGTGTTTATAGGGAATAACCCCAGGTAAGCTTACAGCTAATGCTGATTTGTAAAGGGAGGAGATAAGACCCTTTCCTCTGGGAGAGTCACGGCAAATTTGTTCAAACATAGAAGGGGGAGATGAGGGGG
The DNA here is from genome assembly GCA_028564925.1 of Lithobates sylvaticus. Lineage (NCBI taxonomy): Eukaryota > Metazoa > Chordata > Amphibia > Anura > Ranidae > Lithobates > Lithobates sylvaticus. The sequence goes on from CM053036.1 coordinate 106,408,385, forward strand.
TGAGTGCGAAGTGAGAGATATAGAAGTGTCTAATTTGCATATATCGAAAATGTTCCCTTAAAGGAATCTGTTTATGTGAGCGTAGATGGTCAAATGAGGCAAAGGTGTTCCCGGATTGTAGGTCAGCTAGCGTGACCATAGAGTTAGCGATCCACCAGGAGAAGCTCTCAGTGTTATGAAAAGCTACGTTGAATAGGGGTTCCCCTAAAAAGGAGGAACTTCGAGGTGCGGGGGTCACTAGGCCTAGTTTGTGCTTGTATCGATACCATAGGATCAGAGAGTGGGTAACAAGAGAGTTAAGGGAGATACGTTTATAGACTAGTTTGGAGGGGGACCACAGAATAGTGGAAAGTCTGTAGGGGGCAATGGAACGTGATTCAAAATCTACCCAGGGTACTTTAGAGTTAGGTATATTCCATTGTGCAATTTGGGAAAAGCGGGCTGCCAGGTAATAGAGCCAGAGATTTGGTAGACCTAGTCCACCGTTTGTTTGCGGGTTGAAAAGGACCTGTTTGGAGAATCTCGGTCTCTTGTTCTGCCAGATAAATTTGTGAACATCTTGTTGTAATTTGTCTATGAACGTTTTAGGGATAAGAACTGGTAGGGCTCTAAAAAGAAAAAGAAGCTTGGGTAAGAGGGTCATTTTGATTGCCGTGACTCTCCCAAAGAACGAGATCCGATACGTGCTCCATAGTCTGAGCATATCACGGAGCCGGGACACACATGCTGGGTAATTTGCTGCAAAAATAGAGGACCAATGCGGTGTGATATAGATACCCAGATACGGTATTTTATTAGTAGACCATTGCAGGGGGAAGGAGCTCTGGAGGGTCTCACACTGAGCAGGGGGGATATTGATTGGGAGTGCCGTGGATTTTGACATATTCACTGTAAGCCCAGAAATGGAGGCAAAGTGGGATAATAGGTCAAATAGGTTGGGCAGGGAGATGTGGGGTTGGGAAAGAAAAAGCATAACATCATCAGCATACATACATAGATGTGACGTGGAGGAAGCCATTTGGTAACCTGAGATATCAGGGTGTCTTTTAATAGCTGCGGCAAGGGGTTCCAGGGCTAGGGCAAATAAGAGGGGAGATAAGGGGCAACCCTGGCGAGTGCCCCTGCCCAGTGTGAAAAATCCAGAGCTACAGCCCGGGATCTTGATTCTCGTTTGTGAGTTGTGGTAAAGGGCTTGTACCCCTAGCAAGAATTCGTCTTTGAAACCAAGTCTTTGTAACACTGCAAGAAGGTAAGGCCATAGTACGCTGTCGAATGCTTTGTTAATGTCTAAGCTCAGGAGAAGAACTTGTTGTTTGCGTAAATTAGCGTCTTGGAGGACATTTAAAGTCAGGCGAATATTGTCCGTGATGAGTCTATTGGGAATGAAACCTGATTGGTCAGGTGAGGTTAGGGTTTCAATGATGGAGGCCAACCTGTCAGCTAGGGCTCGGCTAAAGATTTTAAGGTCGTTGTTGATGACCGAGATAGGTCTATAGTTCTGGGGGAGGGAGTGGTCTTTCAGAGGCTTGGGCAGTAGCGACATGTTAGCCAAGGTAATTTCAGGGGGGAAATGTTCACCTTTGAGGATCTTGTTGAACATGTTGGTGAGGCGTGGAAGTAATATAGGGGCATAGTGTTTATAATAACTGGCTGTGAAACCATCTGGGCCGGGGGCCACAGAGCGTTTCAGGGATTTAATAACTCCCAGCAGCTCTTCTTCAGTAAAGGGAGCGTTTAAGCTTTCCGTTTGTGAAGCAGACAGAGAGGGTAGGGGCAAGGAGTCCAGCCATTCCCGAGAGGGTAGGACGGGATACGGTGGAGGGTTCGAGAGGAGATTGGAGTAGAAGTCTTCGAAGACACGAAGGACCTCTTTGGGATGGGAAACAATTCTCCCTGATGAGTTGCGAAGCTTATATACGTGGGGGGGGCGTAGTGTGTGGTTCAGTTTTCGGGCAAACATGGCCGAAGCCGTGTTGCTATGGAGAAGGAATTTAGCTTTGGACCATCTTAGGGCTTTTTCGGTTTTGGCTGATAAGAGGGTATCCAATTCAAGTCTCTTTTGGTCAACTAAGAGGGCGTTGGCTCGAGAGGGGTTCCCTATTTGAGTTTTATGTAAGGCATCTAGTTCTCCCGTCAGAGTGAGGATCTGTTGCCATCTTTCTTTGTTGCGTCTAGAAGCAATGCTAATGAGGCGGCCACGTAGTACGGCCTTATGGGCCATCCACAAGGTGCTAGGAGAAATATCAGGGGTGGCGTTGATGGTAAAGTATTCTTGAAGAGCGGTGGAGACTTCTTGACGTATTATAGGGTCAGTTAAGAGGGAGTCATTCAACCTCCATGTGTATGGGGTCTCAGAAAGGCCAATAAGTGTGGTGGACATGGCTACTATATTGTGATCGGACCAAGGGCAAAGGTGGATCACTGAATGTGTGGAGTTGGCTAGAATGATGGGTGTGCAAAATATATAATCCAATCTGGCGAAAGAGTTATGAGGGTGGGAGTAAAAGGTGTAGTCTTTCGCCCCTATGTTATGAGCTCTCCATGTATCTGATAGTTGAAATGACTGAAGTGTCTTGGATAGAGATTTAGGGAAAGCGGAGTTGGGTTGGGAGGGGGAGCTCCTGTCTAATTGTGGGTGCGCTACAAGGTTAAAATCTCCTCCAATAAACATATGGGTGGAGGCATATTTTTCAAGGGTTTTGAAGAAGGTGGAAAAAAAAGTCGCTTGTGCGACGTTGGGGGCATAGACATTGGCAATGGTGAGTTCCCGCCCAGCTATGAGTCCCTTGATTATAAGGAATCTACTGTCAGGATCCCTATAGATCTGTTGGACTTCCAGAGGGAAAGAGTTGTGCAAGAAGATGGCTACTCCTCTGCATTTGGAATCATATAGAGTATAAAAGGCTTGCTTGTATGAGTTATGAAAGAACGAGGGGTGTTTATCAGTTGCAAAGTGTGTCTCCTGCAGCAACAGGATCTTAGCCCCTAATTTCTTATAGGATGTAAACTTTTTTCCGCTTGTGGGGAGAATTAAAGCCCTGCACATTATGCGAAATGCATGTGATCACCATTTATGGATGTCATAGCGTCCTGGCTCACCTGAGGGGTCAGGGGACCCGGAAAATGCAGTGCTGAAAAACTCCATCACAGGGGGAATAGTCGTTTGGAGAGGTTCTAAGCGAAAGATAACATCAAGAGCACAGTAATATGTTCTATACCTGGAATACTTCAGCAACCTAAATAAAAAAGAAAAATTAAGTAGAAGAACAACATAAAAAAACACAAAACAACATAATGCCAGCAGAGCAAATGCAAGCTGGACTAACAGTGGGTCAGGTTGCAAATAGCAGAGACCTGAAACATAGAAATCTGCTCGGTAAGGGGCAAAAGCACCCTTAACTCCCTGAGTCATATCCAGAGTTCCGAGGAAGTCGGGATATGAGAGGAGTGGGGTGGCACGGCATCAACCTCAACCGGACTAGCCTGCTACAAAAAAAAAATAAACAGATATGCAAAAATGTGTGCATGCCTTAGAGAGACTATCTGATATATCAGATAAACAGATGTCCTGAGCTCCTAAAATCAATTGAAAATGAGAAAAAAGGGAAGTCCCGATACCAACATCCTGGTAGAAAAAAAAAAAGCACAACCAAAAAGAGGGCATAAAAATAAAAAGTAAAACATCGTATGGTTGTGGAACATACCAGGGTGTGCGATCCTGTTCAGGGTGGGGGTCAAGAAGTCCAGGGCCGTCGGGTCAATCTTGCTGGGCTAACACCCTGCTTGCTGAGACAGGATGAGGGGATTTGAAAAAAAAAATGTAAAAAAAAAAACAATTTATCACGTTAGAGATGCGGTAGTTCCCAGAAGGGACAGTAGATGGTGCTCAGAGACCTAAACAATCAGAACCAGTGCTCTGAATTAGTTTTTTAACAAATTTTGACAAATTCGTTAATTCTGAATTTTCAGAATTTCAGAATTTTTCAATTTCAAAAATTTTTGAATTTCCAAATTTCGAATTTTGCATAATAACTAATAATAAATATCACATTATAGGTATTGGAATTCCCTTTAAAATGTTTCTGTTAGTGAACGTATCGAGTACAAATTTATCCGAAGTTATGAATTATCTGTAATAACGAATGCCATATATAAACAAATGGGGATGAGCTGAACACCCCCGGGTTCGGTTCGCACCAGAACCTGCGAACGGACCGAAAGTTTGCGCGAATATTCGAACCCTATTCTTTACAATGGACGCGAACTTTCGAAATCAAAAGTGCTAATTATAACGGCCAATATGCATGTTAATGTCATAAAACAGGTTTGGGGACCTGGGTCCTGCCCCAGGGGACATGTATCAATGCAAAAAGAAGTTTTAAAAACTGGCGTTTTTTCGGGAGCAGTCATTTTAATGATGCATAAAGTGAAAAAAAAAAAGTGAAATATTCCTTTAAATATGGTACCTGGGGGTTGTCTAAAGTATGCCTGTGAAGTGGCATGTGTTTCCCGTGTTTAGAACTGTCCCTGCAACAAATTACATTTGCAAAGGAAAAAAAGAAGCCATTTAAAACTGCTTGCGGCTTTAATGTCATGTCTTGTCCTGGCAATATGGCTGAAAATCTTTGAGAACAATGGCATGGCTACCCCATGACCCCCCCCCCCCCCACCCCAGCCCCTTTGGGTCTTGTATGGATATTAAGGGGAACCCCGCACCCAAAATAAAACCCTATACCTACAACCCTATATACTCTGAACAGCAGTATGCAGGCGGTGCAAACAAGACAGGGACTGTAGGTTTGTTCTTAAGTAGAATCTGAACAGGTACATTTTTAAGTGTAGCTCCATCCAAAGCTTTTTAGAGAACATAATGAGGGGTTATCACCCCTGTAACATTTGTTTTGCTGTCTGTGCACCTGTTCAGAACATTTCACCTCACTTTCCGCCCCAATGACAAATGTTTTTGGAAAAGTGGTGTTTTTATTGAAACAAGGATTGGTGATAAAGCATCAGTAGAGGAGATACCTTTTTCCCAAATTAAATGTAACAGGATAGAATCTCCCTTCCTAGGGGTAGATTTCCTCTCACTTCCTGTTTTCTCCTTCCGTTTGCAAGTAGGAGTCGTATGTAACTTGGATGTTTGAAAGTAGGGGCCTGCCGTATATACTCTGCAGAAATTTGCCCCGTTAGATGTTGGTGTACAATATACGTAGGCAAACCTGGCAGGATCATCCCCCAAGTAGCGGTTTCTCATGCCTTAAGCAGTATAGAGCTCTAGAAGGAAGTACACACATATGTATGTGTCTATAACAAGGCACAAGAGAAACACCCTATCTGTAAGAAACAGCCAAGGATGGTGTATAGAGTAAAAGATGCTTCCCAAAGGGTCCTTATATCTTGTGTGGGATGGGGGTAATAATCATATCCTCAAGACTAGGGAACTTTGAACAAGGCACTAGTACCACTACCATACACATGAAAAGGGGAAGCCCAATGTGGCTATTCCTATATAAAGTCCACTTTCCAACAGTGTTAAGGCTAAAAGGAAACAAACGGAGGAGTTTCATCAGTAACCTAATGAGCACTATCAAGACAGAGTAACAACGCCTTGTTTTAAAATAAGGAACAAGCCTTGTATCCAAAAGGTGTAGACAGGGCATAAGCAGTGCATAACTTACCCAGAGCCAGTAAATGTAATGAATACCCACTGTCCGTATCTCTCCAGACAGAGTGTCAGAGAACCTACCAGAGTGAACCCTGTGCTGGGCGTTCTGGTGCGCGCCGTTGCGTGTTGGCGCAGGCGGCCGTGCGCGTTCACGTGCGCCTGTGCGCGCTGGTGCGCCTGTGTGCATGCATGTGCGTGCTTGGCAGCACTTGGCGCCAATCGCCCTATTTGAACTGTCAGCACACTTTGCTCGGTGCTGTCCGATCTGCAGCTCCCCAGTGTCCTTGCTCCCGTTAACCTGTCTGAACTTCTGATCCCTTACCACCCGGCTTGCCCTTGGACCGTCCTGCCTGCACCCGAGTCTGGCCTGTCTTGACTCTGAACTTACCTGCTCCTCTGTACTGCGCTGCCTGCCTGTTGCCGACCCTGCCTGTGACCCCCGACACCGAGCCTGCCTGTTGCCAAACCTGCTTGTGACCCGACTTGCTTGCTCAGCTTCTGCTCTGCATCTGCTGCCTGTGCACCAGCCATCTGGTGATTAACAAACCATCTGCACTGGGATCCCTCTGCTGCAACCCGCCAGGCTCTCATACCACTCTGCACTCCCATGCCTCATGTCCACACTACCAGGGGCCAGGAACCAGACACGTGAGGGGAGCCTTCCCCTGCTATACCGGGCTCATCGGTCAGGAAGTCTGACACAGAGGGAATCTGTCTCTGTCTGAGAGGTGCTGTGACCACGTATATATACGCCCCCGCCGGAAGTACGTTATCCCCGAAACCGCAAGTGAAGTCAACCGGAAGTGCGCCATCCCGAAGCCAGAAGTGATGTCACCTGGACCGACCGCACGCTGATGTGCATGTGTCAGACTCCCTGCTGATACAGAAGGGGTGGGACACTGCAACAAAAGCAAAGAGGGACCAATTCAAACAGAACGAGCCCCTCAGGCGCCGCAGTCAGGCAGCAACATGTGCTGCTGTACATACAGCGCTGGGTGGCCGTACAATTGAGAGATAGCATCCATCAATTCAACCACAGACAGCCCAGGCAGGCCACCAGGAAAGGGGGGCTGAGCAGACTGATCGATAAAAATAAAACAAATATTAGTAGTAAATATACGTAAATGTTTAATTAAGACAGCGAACAATCCAGCATTAAAAATGGACAGCTCAAACCATAGTTGTTTAGGTCATTATATAGCAAATATTTGAGAACTTTACATCTTAATACAGGGCAGCAATGGAGATAACCATTTGAGAACATGCATTGTATAACATCATACCAGAGTCAATATAGCAGCTGTCATACAGTATAACTCAACAGGGACCAGCTAACTAAATCAACCATGGCAATAAGTGTAACTTAGTGATTTTAATCATTTATATTTATTATAGAGTAAAGGTGCATACAGCAATTAAGCAATCTAAGATGTCAAGAATTAAAACTGGTTCTAAATACTAATTATAGGTTGAGATGTAAATGTATAGCACCCAAACGGCAAATTTTAAAGGAAGGGCTTTTATGACTGGGTTTCATTTATCCCTGGAGCATATGTGGCCCCTAAACTCTCAATCCACAATGTCTCCTTTTAAAGGATAAGTCTGTCCCATTCTCCTCCTCTTGGACATTTGGAAATGACAGCCAGAGCAATAAACGAGACGCAGGATTTTTCCCTTATCGTCTTTCAGGACAGCCACCTGAGAGACCTTGGCTCCTCCCCTCTGTAGGAAACACCTGCGCCAGCTTGCTATAAATTTCCTCCTCCCCTGCTGCTCCTCAGTTATTTGTGTTTCCTCCAGGAGGGGAGACACCTTTTTTGGAACCAGCCAGGAGAGTCAGGATTACCAGGGGGTATGTAAGGCTCAGGCAAAGGAAAAGGTCCACAAACAAAGCAGCAGAGGCTCCTTTTTTGGACAACAGACCAGGTAACTAACCTGGGAGAGACTGCCACCCCTGCATCCCTGAGCGCAGCGGAGGTCAGGGGGGTTCCTTCTCAGCTCCGAGTGCGGAGCACGGATACAGGCCCTGCCGTCCCATACCTCCAGCGGCGTGTAGCGCTCGCAGCGCGGAACACGCTGGGTATGGGGACCGGCGATGTCGGCGACGGGTGACGTCACGTCCGGCATGAGGGGGCGTGTACTTCCGGGTTCGCGGCTTCCGGTTCCGGCCGCGAACCATGAAAAGGGACCAGGCATGGGCTAGGAGAGAAGCTACAAATGCTGTGGAGACAGCAAAAGCTCCAGTGGTGACACAAGCATGTCGGACGCAGAAGGGAGGGACCAGACTGCTCCGACAGAGACCAGCTCCAGCCATGTAAAGGTAAGGGGAACCTGGGGTGGACCTCCCCTGGCCTATAACCACCACCCATCCCCCTCAAGGGTTCAGCAAAGGGGGGGGGGGGGGGGTGGGCAGGTCCCTCCTGTGTCAGAGGGTTATTTTCATTGGACCCCTAGTGTGGTAAGCCCATATGGAAGACGCTGTGCACCTGCAAGATGCAGGAAGCTTATGTCAGTATTAATGTGTGTGGGGTTTTTTCTTTGTCTTTTCAGAAACCTGACAAGTCTAAGCCCTCTCATAACTCAAAGAGGAGGTGCCCTTCTTGTAAAAACACACTTAAAGATTCCTGGGGGAAAGCATTATGTAAGGAATGTATTCACAAGTTAGTGCAAGAACATTCCACAGAGCAGGGCAGTGATTTAGGGGCATCTGTCAAGGAACTATCTAGTACCTTTGTATCTTTCAAAACCTTTTTTGAAGGATTTCAGATCCCTCAACTGCAGACTGCTCCCCCACCAGTACTACCGGTGCTAGCAAAAGCACAGGCACTACCCTCCACTAGTGCCGGTCCTTTAGTAACTCCTAGAGAGGAGGCAGAGGACGAGCCTGACAGCGCAGCGTCCGGCTCCCAAGAATCTGAGGGTGAAACACTGGAAGGGGATTCCAGAAGACCCTCTAAATACAAACTCTCTTTAGAAGAGGTAGACCAGCTGTTGGGAGCCATTCATACCACGCTGGGTATACAGACAGAAAAGAAACCTTTATCCCTGCATGATCAGATGTATGAGGGTTTAGGAGAACGGGAAAAGAAGAATTTTCCTGTTCATGAGGTCTTAATAGAGGCAATCCAAAAAAGAATGGCAGGAACCTGAAAGGAAACCATTCTTTTCTAAAGCCTTAAAGAGACGGTTCCCATTTTCAGATGATGAGTCATCAGTGTGGAACAAAACCCCAAAACTAGACGCTGCCTTCTCACAAGTCTCCAGGCACACCGATCTAGCTTTTGAGGATATGGGGGTCCTTTCTGAAGCAATGGACAAAAGAATGGATGCCCTATTAAAGAAGTCATGGGACTCCACAGTGGGAAGCCTAAAGCCAGCCATGGCGGTCACGGTGGTAGCCAGAAATGTAGAGTTCTGGCTCAACCGTATACAGGCACATATTGAGGAAGGAACTGCAAAGGAGCAAATTTTGTCCTCTTTTTCCCACTCTGCTCAAAGGCATCGCGTATATCGCATACGCATCAGCAGAACTGGTACGCATGGCAGCCAGATCCTCGGCTCTAGCCAATTCTACCAGGCGGGACCTATGGCTAAAGACTTGGCAAGGGGATGCTGCATCCAAAGCCAAGTTATGCGGGATCCCGTTTACGGGGGACCTCCTATTTGGGCCAGGATTAGAGAAAGTGTTAGACCGTACAGCGGACAAAAAGAAAGCGTTTCCGCTGAAACAGCACCGTGGTCCCAGCCTCAACAAAACAGAAAGAGGCAAAGGAGGGATGCTAAGTCACGGTTTTCAATACCCAAGGCAACTAATCAAAAGAAAACTTGGGGTCAGCGAGGGAATAGCAAAGGAGGAGCAATTTTTCGCCCTCCTGAGCAGACCCGCAATAAAGAATGAAGTACTCCCAGTGGGAGGAAGACTGGGGGCCTTCATTTCACAATGGGAAAAAATATCCTCCAGTCAATTCATTTTAAGGACGATAAGAGACGGGTATTCCCTAGAATTCTCAAAATTCCCCCCACACAGACTGTACATCACCAAGCTGCCAAACAGCAAGGAAAAAGCCAGAGGGTTAATGAGATCCATAATAGACCTCAGGAAACAAGGTGTACTCATCAAGGTACCAAGGGCAGAAAGAGGACAGGGCTTCTACTCCCATATATTCGGAGTACAGAAACCCTCAGGAAAGGTCAGACCAATCCTCAACCTCAAACCACTAAATCTATCCATAACCTACAAAAGGTTCAGGATGGACTCCATATACTCAGTGAAGGCCCTGTTGCCCCCAAACTGTTATATGGCGTCGCTAGATTTAAAGGATGCGTACCTGCACATACCTATACACCTAAATCACCAGAAGTTTCTAAGGCTAGCAATAGAAACAGGAAAAGAAACCGTACACCTTCAGTTTCAGGCTCTACCCTTTGGCCTATCATCTTCGCCAAGAATCTTTACCAAGGTGCTGGCAGAAGCTCTGGCACCACTGCGACTAAAAGGCATATCCATTATTGCCTATTTAGACGACATTCTCCTTTTTGCAAAGACACCCGAAAGGTTATTAGAAAACCTCAAGTATACTCGGGCATTCCTAGAGAGTCTAGGTTGGTTGGTGAATGTGGAGAAGTCAAGTCTACAACCCACACAACAGATAAAATACCTGGGGTATATAATAGACTCAGTCCAGCAAAAAGTTTTTCTACCCAAAGAGAAGATAGAAAAAATGCAAAAAGAAATAAAAACAATACAGACCAATGTACCCTGTTCTATAAGGAAAATAATGTCAACATTAGGGTTGCTAACATCTGCAATCCCAGCAGTTCAGTGGGCAAACCTGCATTTCCGACCACTGCAAATGTTCCTACTAAAAGTGTGGGACCACAAGCAGGAGTCTCTAGATTTGCAGGTATCAATACCAGCGAAAGTAAAGGAGTCCTTATGGTGGTGGAGAAGGACAGAAAATATAGCCGTAGGACGGCTGTGGATCCTACCCATCTCCCGAATCCTAACCACAGACGCAAGCGGTGTAGGGTGGGGAGCACACTTAGACTCCCAGTTAGCACAAGGTGCTTGGGGGAGGGAAGAGTGGACGAGATCGTCCAACTGGAAGGAGTTGAAAGCAGTATGGTTTGCACTCCAGTCCTTCCAGAAAGAGTTGAAAGGACATCATGTTCAGATCAGATCAGACAACTCGTCAGTTGTAGCTTACATAAGCAAACAAGGGGGAACCAGAAGCGGAGTTCTGTGGGCCCTAGTGGAGGAGATCCTGAAATGGGGAGAGAAAAACACTCTCCTTTTCAGCAGTACATCTAAAAGGAGATTTAAACAAAGTGGCAGACTTTCTCAGCAGAAAGAAAGTAAGAGAAGGAGACTGGGTGCTGAAACAGGAGGTATTCGACCAGATTACAAAAAGATGGGGGAATACCTCAGGTAGACTTATTTGCTTCCAGAGAAAGCAGGAAAGTCCAAGCCTTCTTCTCCCTAAAAAGGGAGGAGGGAGCACTCGGAGTAGACGCATTAGCGCAGAAGTGGGAGTTCAGCAGATGTTATGCCTTCCCCCCACCAGTGCTACTACCCGCAGTAATAAGGAAATTACGTACAGAAAATACGTCATTGATCCTCATAGCACCTCACTGGCCCAGGAGACCGTGGTTCTCTATGCTCAAAGAACTAGCCATAGAGCCCCCTTGGTTGCTACCAATCCAAGAGGATCTGCTAGCCCAGGGCCCAGTGCACTGTCCACAGGTGGAAAGGTGGAAACTAGCCGCCTGGTATCTGAGGAACAGCTACTAAAAGCGAAAGGGTTCTCAAGCCGTCTGATAGACACACTGCTGAAAAGCAGGAAGGTTGAGACATGTAATATCTACCAGAGGGTATGGAAATGTTTTAATCGATGGTGTACAGAGAACAACTTTAAAACGCAAAGCTCAGTAGCAGTCCTAGAGTTTCTACAGAGTGGTGTAGACAAAGGGCTAAGCCTCAGCACGCTAAAGAGTCAAGTGTCAGCACTGTCAGTTTACCAGGAGAGGAGTTTAGCCTCAAACCCCTGGATAATCAGACTCTTTAGATCTGTGAGCAGACAAAGGCCGCTACAGAGTACAGCCTTTCCAAAGTGGGATCTGTCATTAGTGTTGCAGACTATGACAGCAGAACCCTTTGAACCATTAAAGGATTGCAGCCTGAAGATGCTGACGCTTAAAGCAATCTTCTTGGTAGCAATTACTACAGCAAAGAGGGTCTGTGAAATGGAAGCCCTATCTATCAGACCCCCCTTTTGCCAAATCTTCCCGGACCGTATAATCTTCAAAATGGATCCGGGGTTTCTACCTAAAGTGGCCTCAAAGTTTCACAGGGGTCAAGAAATTGTATTACCATCATTTTGCCCAAATCCTTCTCATGAGAAAGAAGTGAAATTTCACAATTTAGATGTCAGGAGATGCATCTTGCATTATTTAGAGGCAACAAAGACAATTAGAAAGACGGAGTCTTTATTTATTTTATACACAGGAGCCAGGCAGGGGCACAAGGCTTCAAGGAGTACAATAGCCAGATGGCTAAGGGAAGCCATAGAACAGGCTTACAAACTAGGGGGTATGCAGATCCCAGAAGGAATCAGGGCACACTCCACGAGGGCAATGGCAGCGTCACAGGCAGAGAGAGCTGGAGCAACGCCGGAACAGATTTGTAAAGCGGCAACATGGTCCAGCTTTGCCACTTTTGTAAGACACTATAGAGTGGACCTATGGTCAGCTAAAGATCAGACCTTTGGACGTAAGGTCTTACAAGCTGTGGTCCCGCCCTAAGGGTAAGTGCTCGGTTATCCTCTCAGGTGGCTGTCCTGAAAGACGATAAGGGAAAAACGAAGTTACTTACGGTAACGTTCTTTCCGGGAGTCTTTCAGGACAGCCGGGTACCCACCCAGATGTATATCAAAGCATAGGTTTCCTTACAGGAAATGTGATATAAATTATTATATGTGTATCATATGTTCTTGTGTCTCCCCAGCAAACTGGAGGTGCTCTTCAAAGAACTGAGGAGCAGCAGGGGAGGAGGAAATTTATAGCAAGCTGGCGCAGGTGTTTCCTACAGAGGGGAGGAGCCAAGGTCTCTCAGGTGGCTGTCCTGAAAGACTCCTGGAAAGAACGTTACCGTAAGTAACTTCGTTTTTAATTGAATGAGTTGTGATTAAGAGATTCAATGAACGACTCCAATGATGCCTTATGCCCCTTACACATGGTGGGATATTCGGCTCATCCCTATTCAACAGTCCCGAATCCTGGAATATTATGCTTGTGGGCTTCACATGCCCACAAGCAAGAAGGGAAATGCCAAGAATTAAATACATAAGGTGATTTTTGATATAAAATAGTAATTTTAGTAAATATAATTTTAGCGGCGCAATACATATGAATAATGCTTGCTATGTCGTTGGAACTCTGCTTTAATAGGCTACTGTCTAATTTGGCCCCAAGGACTGATGTAAAGTATTAGTATGTAAACATGCCTTGTACATTGATGGTGCTATATAAATACCTGTAATACATAAATGATTGTAGGTGCCTCTCATAGGAAAAGTTAACTGGATTTTTTTTTATAGATATAGTGGGAAAATCTGCCTAATATTGCCTGTTTGCCATGAGTCTGCCTCTGGGTAACTACCATACCAATCTAGCTGGAGCTCTTGTGAAGACCAGTCCCTGTTTTGTCTGAACAGATCCTGACCTCTAGTCCCCATTCTGTATGTAGAGATCAGGAGGCCTTTTAAACTAGCCCTATATCTGTTATCTAGTCCCTAAATTTTATGCACACTTGTTGAACCTGCTCTCCAGTCCCAGCATGTGCGCACAGATCCTGATCCTGGTTTGTCCAAGTCCCATTTTGTGCACACAGAACCTACTCTCCAATCAATTTGTCTGCACTAATACCTTTATGCCATCCCCTGTGCTTTCAGCCTGATCCCTGAACCCTGAAAACATATTCATGCTCTGCTATACGTCCACTATATTTTTGTCAACAGGAGTCCTAAAAACATCAAATGCAGCCAATAGTGCCCTGCTCATCTGTAAATCAATTGCCCTACTGTAATTTAGGCAATAGACTTTATGTCAGGAGTCTGACATTAGGAGTGACACTAAACAATATCTGTATTTTACAAAAAAAATACATTGACATCCAGTACCTAGACTGGCCATAGATGGTTTGAATCTCAGCCGGTTGAGCAGGGACTGGCCAAGTTTCGAACCATGTATGGACAGGCTGATTGTATCCAAGTCAATCCTTTCGACTTGGGTACAATTAGGATGTCAGATTTTTCATGAGAACATTGTCAGCGGCTAGAGTCCCTAGCACAGGGGTGTCCAAACTTTTTTCAAAGAGGGCCAGATTTGATGAAGTGAACATGCGTGAGGGCCGACTATTTTGCCTGACATTCTTTGAACCAATAAAATTCGGTCTAAGTGTGTTCGTTCGAGCACTAATACACTGCCCAACAAGAATTTTCTTGCCTTTGTCGTGCTCGTTCCCGACACACAGACGAATGCTCTGCTATTTAGGAGTACCGTTAATTATTAATGGTACCCCACACATTGGAAAACGTGGGGTGCTTTTGGTGCAGTGCAATTAAAAAAAAAAAAGGTTGGGGACTTCTTTCCCTGCATTTTTGTGGGTAGGGAAGCCCGTTGAAATGAATGGGCTGCTCTACACGCAGCACGCAGTCACACAAATGGGAACCAAGGACTTGTTCACATGTCAGGTTGGAGGGGCAGTAAAACCACATGGTTAAGCTGTTTTACCACCCCCGACTTCTCCCCCTTTAGCTGCAGAGGGAGCAAATGGGGGTGTACACATGCTGTGGCTGCACCTGGAGGTATACCCAGGCTGAATGGGGCTGCACTGCAACTACCCCGCAACTGTGTGCATTGCACAGTTGCGGTATAGTGATGCTGGATTTTACGGGCTTAAAACAGGTGGTGAGGAGGCAACATAATGCCTCTTTACCACCTGTCAAATGCCTCTGAAAAGCGATCTGTGCATGGATTGCTTTTCAGAGGAGCAGCAGTCCTGGCTGATATCACAAACAAGCCCTACAAAAGCAGTTCTGATGGCACAGGAATGGGGGGGGGGGGGTCTGGATTAAAAGACACATGCACACATGCACACACACATACAGACAAATGCATACACACACATACAGACACATGCATACACATACATATATACAGACACATCCACACACATGCATACATACATACAGACACATCCACACACATGCATACACATGCATACAGACATACATACAAACACACACAGACACACATGCACAGACACACACACACAGACACATGAATAAAGCCATTAAAAAAGGAATGTAGCTTCTAGCACAGTACTGTACCTTTCCAGCTTCCTCATTCAGCTGGGTACTGCACTGTAGGGGGAAGCAGAGAGCACAGCACACTCCTCTGCACTTTACTTTCACTTTTGAGGTTGACAGAGCTTCTCACAGTGCCGATGTTCGGCAGGGGATCGGGCTAATCTGACAGCCCTGATCCCGCAGCACACTGGTCGTAAGAGGCTGGTTTAGATAACCAGGCGGGCCGTTCAAAACCGGGCCGCGATTGGCCCGCGGGCAGGACTTTGGACATGCCTGCCCTAGCAATAATCACTGTGTGTTCTTCCGGCAGGGATGGCGTCTCAGGCCAAACAGTCCCCCCCCCGGTCAGGAGAACACAATAGCGCCACGGTTGCAAGAAACAAAATCACCATCTATAGCTGGCTTCAAGTTTGGCTCACACTACTGCTATGTGACTTTGATGCCATTTACAGTGCGATTATATGGAGCGGCTGTGCATATTCTATGGGGCCAAGTCACACTGTAAATCGCACCAAAGTAGTGCAGGAAACGTATCCAAAATTGCACAGTTCTGAGTCGCATTGATTAGAACGGACACCATTGAAAACAATGACATTTCCCTTGTCATGTGATTCTGTGTGGGCAACTATGTGGCAAATGAGGTTTAATGTTGACAAATATAAAGTTATGCACTTGGGGGCTAAGAATATGTATAACTCATACATACTAGGGGGAGAACAGCTGGGGGTATCAATGGTGGAGAAGGATCTGGGTGTTGATCATAAGCTTAACAATAGAATGCAATGACAAGCTGCGGTTTCCAAAGCGAGCAAAATCCTTTCTTGTATTAAGAGAGGTATGGACTCCAGACAGAGATATAATTTTGCCCCTGTTCAAATCATTAGTAAGACCTCATCTGGAATATGCAGTTCAGTTTTGGGCACCAGTTCTCAAAAAGATTAACGAGGAACTGGAGAAAGTGCAGAGAAGAGCAACCAAACTGATAACAGGCATGGAGGAGCTCAGCTATGAGGAAAGATTAGAGCAGGGGTCAGCAACCTTTTTCCACTTAAGGGTCGGATTTAATGCATGTGAATGCATGGATGGCCACAGTCACCTGCTAATAAATGAAGATAATAATAAACCTAACATAGTAATAATAACAGTAAAGGTTTACCTCACTTTAAAGTGGTTGTATACCCTTTTTTGGGACTTCTACCTATAGGTAAGCCCGAAAAAACGTGCGCCGTTTAGGAGATATTTCACTTGTAGTCCACCGATAAAGTGAACAGCGTATGCGCGGGGAAGAAACAAAACTCTGTGCTGTTTCTTGCCTAGCGCGTGCGCGGGAGTGACGTCACGTGGCTCTGGGGAATCACAGAGCCGGAGGCCACGGCCCGGAAGGAAAAGGGGTTTGAAGATGGACGCTGCCTACACAGGGGACATCGCTGGATTCTTTTGCAGGTAAGTGTCGCATAATGGGCTAGTATGCGATGCATACTAGCCCATTAAGCTTTTAATTTGCAGGCTATACAGGGAGCAAAAGAGGAAGTAAAACCCATTAGGGTTTACTTCCTCTTTAAGATGCTTCACTAATACAAAACCAATTCAGCCTGAGGGAGCATACGGCTGGGGATTTGGATTTTAGCGCTCCTTTCCCCCATCCTGCCACCAACGGGTGGCTGACGCCTGCTCTGCCAGCCAGCATGGTCTGGAGATGAGATTCCTGTCCCTACGGAAAATAGGGTCCCTGTCTCTAGGGAAGATAAGGTCCCTGTCCCCAGGGGTGATGGGGTCCCTAATAGGGTCCCCCATAACAGTGTCCTCTGTTCCTCTTTACATCACTCCCATAATGTCCTCTGCCCCCCCCCCCCCATAGAAAGTTTCCTGTGCCCCCCACTGTAGTGTCCTCTGCCCCCTGCACACCCCACTGTAGTGTCCTCTGTCTCCTGAACCCCCTCCGCTGTAGTGTCCTCTGTCCCCTAAACCCCCCCACTGTAGTGTCCTCTGTCCCCTAAACCCCCCATTGTAGTGTCATCTGTCCCCTGCACCCCCCCCCACACTGTAGTGTCCTCTGTCCCCTGCATCCCCCCCCCACTGTAGTGTCCTCTGTCCCCTGCACCCCCCCACTGTAGTGTCCTCTGTCCCCTGCACCCCCCCACACTGTAGCATTCTCTGTCTCCCTGCACCCCACCCCACACACACTGTGTTGGTAGAACTCTCCTACCTTAAGCCCCATACACACGGTCGGACAATCCGCGGACCAGGTCGGTCGGATCCTGTCCGTCATACTTTGTCTGATGTTGGTTTTGCGTACACACGGTCGGACAAAGTTGTCGGAAAATCCGATCATTCTGAACGTGGTGACGTTTGTTGCCTACGACGGGACTACGTAGAGGCTAGTAGCCAATAGCTTTGGTCTTGTAATGTGATCTGAGCATGTGTAGCACTTTTGTCCGGTCGGACAACCGTACACACGATCGGATTTGGTGTGATCGGACCGGGTTGTCGGCAAATCTATCCAGCAGGAGATAAGACTTTGTCCGTCGGACAATCCGACGTACACTGTCCGATGGTGCATACACACGGTCTGATTTTTCAACAACATTGTCCGATCGGACAGAATCCATGAAAAAGTCCGACCGTGTGTATGGGGCTTTACACAGGTGTACAGCAAGCAGAGCAGCAGAGATCAGCCTCACAGGGCTGAATGGGGTGGGAACTGCTGAAGTTAACTTTTCACATTATCAGGCTGGTGACTGGTTGCTAGGATCTCCTGGCAACCAATCATCTACTGTTTAATGTAAAAAGTTAACTCCAGCAGTTCCCACCCCACCCAGCCCTGTGATACTGGAACCTCGCCAATGTCCAATGACTAGGACAGTGTCAAAAATGTCCACGGGCTGGTTGCCGTGAATTAATCACAGGCACTGATGGGCCAGACATTCAGCAGTGGTGGGACAGGTGCGGCCCATGGGTTACCGACCCCTGAATTAGAGGAACTGAATTTATTCTCTCTTGAGAAGAGGAGATTAAGAAGGATATGATCAAGGATAAATACATAAGTGGTCCCTATAGTGAATTTGGTGTTAAGTTATTCACTTTAAAGTCATCACAGAGGACAAGGGGGCACTCTTTACATCTGGAGGAAAGGAGATTTGATCTTCAAATACGGAAGGCTTCTTCACAGTAAGAGCTGTGAAAATGTGGAATAAACTCCCTCAATAGCTGGTTCTGGTCAGATCAGTAGATTGTGTTAAAATAGGCCTGGATTCTTTCTTACATGTATATAATATAACTGGATACTAACATGTATAGGTAAAGTTGATCTAGGGAACATCCAATTGCCTCTTGGGGGATCAGGAAGCACCTTTCTCCCCATGCTGGAGCTAATTGGATCATGCTTTGCTGTTTTTTTTTTTTGCCTTCCTCTGGATCAGCTGTGGGCATAGCTCCCAACTGTTCCTGATTTCGAGGAACTGTACCTGATTTGGAACAATGTCCCTCTGTCCCTCTTTTCTCCTCATTTGTCCCTCATTTTGGTCTGATCTGTATAGTTGTATATAAAATGCACTTTTTATCTTTCAAAAAGTGTTTCTCAGTGCTAAACCTTTCATCTAATTTCTGAATTGCTGCATTTGTAAAGTTTAAAAGCCAATATAAAGGAATAGTAGTGGTAAAAAAAAAAATTCTCCTTTAAGGGGGTGTGACAGGGGGGCGTGTCCTCTGCCTACATACGTTTGCTAGTAGGTGTCCCCCATTCCTGTCTCAAAATGTTGGGAGGTATGGCTGTGGGTATGGGATTGTGTATATAGGATTGTAAAAACATTTTTCCCTTTTTTATTGGTTAAACTAGATGGACTTTGTTTCTTTTTTTCAACCAGACTATGTAACTATGTAACTAGTGTTAACCAGGAATTAATGGCCCTGTAATTTATTTTTCAGGAAATTGTTTCTTACTGTGTTTTTCTGCCTCTTTGTAACATTCTCACAGCAGCTAAAAAAAAAATATTTGGAGATATGGAGATAGAGCAATATGTAAGGGAACTAAATTGGTTCCGGTGTTTCGTCAGATTTTGTAATGGAAAGTGACGTCCTGTCGTCGCCATCTTGCTACACCCCACACTCGTCCAGAGTAAGGATACAGTGAGAAGGTGGCAAGCAGACATCTTGTTACACCCACTGGAGTCTGCCATTTCACACTTATATTTACCACTAAACAGGGCTTATATAGCAACATTCAGTGCTTTTAAATTTGTTTGACTGTTTTTATGTTGTATTGTAAAAGCAGCGGTAAGATTGCTGATCACACAGGTTTGCTGATCTGACAGAACAGCGCTGCTTTTACAATTCAAATTCAAAACAGTCATACGGATTTCCAAATACTGTGTTTCACTATATAAGCTCTGTTTACTGGTAAAAATAGGTGTGAAATGCCAGACTCTAGGTTTAACAAGATGTCCACTTCTTACTTCTCACTGTATCCTTACTGTGGATGAGTGTGGGGTGTAGTAAGGTGGTGTCGATGGAAAGTCGCTTCCGTTAAAACATCTAACTGGTCGCTTAATCTGATGAAACAACGGCTAAGCTGTCCCAGGTCCCACCTGGCTTCTTCTCCAGATAAGATATCACATACCTGACTCTTAGGAGAGAATCCACATCATGGTGTCATTTACTGAGTCCTGAGGCAATCCTTCTTGCATAATACCGGCCTTAGGTCTGTTACCCAGAAAAAAAAAATGTCTACCCAAGATGCTTTTGAACATTTTTCTGTAGAACATGGGAATACAGTCCATAACCTGATTTCCTGAACAGTGTCTTTACTGTGCAGAGCACATTATCTCCATAACACAACTCCTGAACAGTAGTCTTTACAGTGCATAACACTTTGCTGCAGCTATCAACACCTTAAGTCCAGCCATCTCTCCCCTTGCTCTCTCATGAGTTTTCCAGCAGTGGGTCCTCCCCTATGGAGTCTCTTCTGATCAAAGCCCAAAAAGGGCTACTCTACTTCATGCCACAGAACTGATAAACAAGGGTCAGGGGTAGCTTATTTCTCCTTCTTGTCCCTTGAGTCCTCATTTTAAGCCTCCCGACAGTCCAACCCTATATGGCTATATGACACAAATCAAAGACCTACATGATGTTGGTCAGGGGTGATCTTCTCCCTTGCTCCCCTCTGCCCCAGGCTCCACCAATACTGAAATATAAAGTGCACAGTATTCCACCCACTAACATCACCAGGGGGTACTAACCCCAGCTTACAGACTCCCCTTCCTGTGCAACATTGGCACAGAGCCCCCTACAGACGGGAAGACTAACTGCATCTGCCTACAACTATAAAGTAAATTTTTCAGTTAAGAATGCATTCTTAAATATAATTTTTTTAAACCAGAGTTTAGTGTCACTTTAAAGTGGAACTTTACTGAGAAAATTAAGTAATGATAGATTACTTCATGCTGGCTCATTTAGGAAGTATAGCTATGTAAAGCATTAAAAAAATGTTTCCATACCCTGTTTAAAATCCAGTAAGGGCCTGTCTCACCCAGCTCTGCACATCCTCAGTTGTCTTTTATTCTCGGCACTGTGCCAATAATCAGTGAGCCACTGCAGGCTGATCGGCTGACAACCTAAAGATTTACTGCTGTGGGGGGGGGGGGGGAGCATCAGGAATAACACAGGCTGTGCCAAGGGAAGACAAGCAGGAGAGGTGACAGGACATACTCTGCTGCCAAGGAGACATAAAATGGTTAACTTACAAGGATAGTAATGTCTTATATTATCTCCCTGATTTTCCCTACTTTCTACCTCAGCAAAAGCAGCACTATGAACTTCATCACTGTTAGCTACTACAGCCTTCCCTCTAAATGAGTCAAGACATACAATCAGAGCTGGAAATGCACACATTTAATTACAGAATGTGAAATATAGTTTTTTCTAAGGAGAAGGGAAGAGTTCTCAGTAAGAAAGTGGCTGCTCTGGGCTTCAATAAAATGGCGGCCTCCAGCAAGAAGAAACAGGAGCAATATTGGATGAATTTTACAACACACGCTAATTTTGGTAGCATAATTATTTATGTGGGCTGTGTGTTCTTTGCATCATTGTTAACAAGTTGTTACAGATAAAGTGGTGCTTTAAGGCTGGATTATTTGTCTGAGAGAATAACAGGTATTTGAAATGTAATGCCTCGTACACACGCTCGGACTTTCCGGCGGGACTGTCCGCCGGACCTAGTCCAGCGGACAAACCGCCGGACCTTCCAGCGGGGCTTCGCCGGACTTTCAGAGCATGTGGACTTGCCCACACACACCCGGACTTATCCGGCGGATAATCCGCGGGAAAAAGTCCGCGGGACCTTTGAAAATTAAGGACTTGCCCACACACGGAGCAAAGTCAGTTAATTTAGAACGTAACTGCAGGTAGACGGGACTAGCGAAGGCAGTGAATGCCGCTGCGCTAGCCCCGTCACCTGGCATGGATTTAAAGGGAATCCCTACGCCGAAAAAGCTGGCCGGCCAGGAAATGGGTGGGGACGAGCGAGCGCCCCCCCTCCTGAGCCGTACCAGGCTGCGTGCCCTCAACATGGGGGGTGCCCTGGGGAAAGGGGGGCCGTGCGCCCCCCCCACCCCAAAGCACCTTGGCCCCATGTTGATGAGGACAAGGGCCTCTTCCCGACAACCCTGGCCGTTGGTTGTCGGGGTCTGTGGGCGGGGGGCTTATCGGAATCCTGGAGCCCCCTTTAATAAGGGAGCCCCCAGATCCCGGCCCCCCACCCTATGTGAATGAGTATGGGGTACAATGTACCCCTACCCATTCACCTAAGGTGTAAAGTGTAAATAAAAAAACACACAATTTTTTTAAAAATATATTTTATTGCACTGCTCCGGGGGTCTTCTTCCGTCTTGGGGGGTCTTCTCGTCGGACTCTTCCGCTATTTTACCTAGCTCTTTTACCGAGCGCAGGAGCCCGGCTTCCTTCTTCACCATCGCCGTCGTCTGGGGGTCTCGATCCGCCTTTGGGGGTCTTCCGGGGTCTCTTCTGTTCTTGCCGCTGTCGTCGCTTTCTGCGCCGCCTTCTTCTTCCTCTTCCTCTTCCTCTTCCTCTTCCTCTTCTTCTTCTCCTTCCGATGTTGACTCGTCGCTCTCTCTGGCCGGAATGGCAGAGCCGCGCTGTGTTGTGACTTATATAGGGACAAGGGGGCAGGG
Organism: Lithobates sylvaticus; assembly: GCA_028564925.1. Classification (NCBI taxonomy): domain Eukaryota; kingdom Metazoa; phylum Chordata; class Amphibia; order Anura; family Ranidae; genus Lithobates; species Lithobates sylvaticus. Next base: position 106,430,602 of record CM053036.1, read on the forward strand.
TCTCATGTCACATGATGACCCCGCCCCCTATGATGTCACAGTCCCGGAGGATGCATCTGATAAGTATCTCACCCCATATTTTAACCATACAATGTGGTCGGGTACGGTCCAGAGTTCACGCAGGCCGGGGTTGTTCCAGAGAGGTGTGTGGAGGGCAATTTCAATCTACTTTTCACGATTTCCCATATCCTGCAGTGATGGTATAGTATCCCTTTGTCGACCTCCAAATATACCGGCACTAGTGGAATCTTGGAGAATGGTTGGGAAAGGATGAGTGAGCCCGGGGGTGTGGGGAGAGCATATTATTGTTAGGTAGAGATTATTGTCATTCTTATCTAAATGGAAGAAATGGGAGAGCTGTGCCGCCTGGTAGTCTTGGTTGAGATTGGGGAGAGCTGCGCCCCCTAGCTCAGTGGGGTTCTTCAGGGCTTGCCATGACAGTTTATGCCAGGTGGTTCCCTAAACAAAAGAGTTGAGGAGAGCCTCAATAGATTTAAAAAGTCTGAGGGGTAGATAAACCGGAGAGTGTCATAGAACATACAAAAACCTGGGCAGGGCAACCATCTTAATTAAATTTATCTGGCCCATCACTCCAAGGGGTAATTTGGCCCAGGTCTGGATGTTGGCTTTCAGAGTCCTTATCAGGGGTTCTATGTTAAGTTTGACAAAGTCCTCTGGGAATCTAGTAATTGTAATCAATCCCAAGATATTTCATGGAGCTGACTCTAAGAAGTGGGGAGGAGGCCTGGTATGCTAAGGGAGCACCAATGTCTATGGGCAGGATTTGGGATTTATCCCAGTTAATTTTCAATCCAGAATGGTTACCATAGGTTTGAATAATCTCAAGAGCCATATGCAGAGAAGGGCCCGTGTCGGCCAGAAACAGGAGCATATGATCTGCATAAAAGCTGATTCTCTCTTCCAGGTCCCCAACACGTAGGCCCCAAATGTCTGGGTGTGATCTAAGTGCAGAAGCGAGGGGCTCTACCGCAAGAGCGTATAGGAGGGGGGGATAGTGGGCAGCCCTAGCAGGTGCCCCGGGTAAGGGGAAAGGGCTCAGACTTCCTTCCATTAACCAAGATCCTGGCGCAAGGGTTCTGGTATAAGAGGCGGATCTATCTAATAAAGTGGAGGCCCAAACCCAAATCTAGCCAGGCATGACCAAAGGTATTCCCACTCGACTGAATCAAAGGCCTTAGTGGCGTCGAGGGACACCACCGCTCTGGAACCTATTTGCTCATGTCTGGCCTGCATATTCATGTGAAGCCTTCTTGCATTGTAGGCCATGTTTTTTGCGGGCATAAATTCTGTCTGATCTGGGTGAATTAGTGTAAGGATCACTGTATTTAGACACACCTCCAGAAGCTTGGCCAGGATCTTAATATCAAGTTGGAGTAAAGATATAGGTCGGTATGATTCGGGGAGTTCTAGGTTTTTGCCGGGTTTGGGGATAAGGACAATGTTGGCTTCGCTCATAGAGGGGGGTAGGAAGCCGGATTCAAATGTGTGTGAATAGTTCATGGAGTTTAGGAGCAAGGGTCTCAATATATGTCTTGTAAAATTCAAAGGGGAGGCCATCTGAACCAGGCGCTTTGGACGGATTGAGTAAGGACATCGTATAAGTATTTCATCCTTAGTGACAGGGGCTTCCAGCATCTCCACTTGGGAATGAGTGAGAGTAGGCAGATCTGTATTGTTTAGAAGTGCGTCTATTCCCTCCCTGTGGGCATTGGTGGTAGAGGAGTAAAGGTTTGCGAAGAACGTTCTGAACTCCCTGGCCACCTCATCTGGGTCAGTAAGTAGGGACCCATCTGGTGTACGGAGAGTAACCACCGTTGGGGGTTTGTGTTCCATATGGGCCAAATAGGCCAGTAGGCGTCCAGCCCGTTCTCCACATTCATATGACCTCTATTTGTTGTAGAATATTTTCCTTTCAGCTCTTTCAAAGTGAAGATTAGTTATTTCTATAGCAGATCTGCTGTGGCTATGGATGGGTTATTGGTGAAGTCATCTTGCAGCAGTTTTAACTGGCTTACTACAAGCAGAGGTTCCCTTAGCCAGACATCCCAACCTGCAGAAACTCATTTCAAGGAGGTGGCAAACTCATTTCAGGGAGGTGGTGCTTCGCGCCCGTAAACGCCCCCACCCCCTGCTGCAAAATATTTTTAAAATCACTTTTTCAATATTTTTTTCGCAGTGCTTCTGGGGAAGGGGTGGGGGTGGGTGGTATGTGGACAGTGTCAGTAGTTTTTTTTTTATTTTTAATAATTTTTTTTACAATTTAATTTTTTTTTATTTTTTATTCACAATCCTTTTTGGGGGAGGGGGTTGGGGCAGTGGACAGTGTTGGCAGGGCAGGGGAGAGTGATGTCATTAGTTTTTTATTTATTTTTTTCACACTTTTAAATTTTTTTAGAATTTTTTTACAATATTTTTTTATATATTGTTTTGGGGAGCTTTGGTGAGATGTCAGGCGTCTAAACAGGCCCCTGACATCTCCCCTTTGAGACAAAGGGCCTGAGGACACAGATTCCCTAGTCCGTTTCTCAGCACTAAAGATGAATGAACAGGAGACAGAGGCTCCTTTTCATTCCTTAACTGAGCAGAGTAAACACAGTTTACTCTGCTCAGCAATCACAGGACACAGGCGCAATTTCACTCACTGTGTCCTATTACTAGTTCCCCCTGCAGCTGGGAGGAGAGGAGGGGAGCCGGCTGCGGGGGATGAGGGGGGGGGGGGGCGGAGAAGGACCCGGAGAGGGCCGGGGGAGAACCGGGATGGAGAAGGACACAGTGGAGCAGGGGAGGAGCAGACAGAGCAGCTAGGAATGATCGGTGCACAGCAGGAGGGACAGCTGTGATCACCGATCTCCCTGTATAGATTTTTAGCTTACAGCCGTGGGAGGGAGAGAAGGAGAAGTGGCTGTCACCTAAAAATTGATATAAAGAAGATTGCAGGCTGTTCCCAGCTGCACCGATCATTCCCGGGAGATCGGGAGGCTCTTGCGGGTGTGCGGGAGCCGCCGCAGAAATGCGGGAGTCTCCTGGACCTCGTGGGAGACTTGAGATGTCTGCTTAGCAAACAAGATAGAATTATCCATAGAATAATCTAAAGAACCACTTACCAGTTTATATCTGAATCCCCAAACTGGAAGCCAGTGATTCCTTAGATGTTAGTGTTATGTTGCCAATATTTCCTCATGCGGTTAGATATGACACATGAGGCAGGAACCATATCTCCATGACTATAAAAATAATATCCCCATTAGATCCTGCTGGGATCTATTGGAATATGGGCTTCTTGTGTGTAATTTCCACTCTGCATCAGTCAGATGGGTGCTCCACTTTTTTCAACTCTCTAGTTATGCTGTGAATCAAATAGTTGCCCTTTGAAGTAAATAATTGGGAGCATCCTGTCAGAGTTTGCAGTAGTAAGAAAGGGGCCTAAGATACGTCAGATTTCAGGCATCCCCTGCAACAAAAATAAAATTTTGGAGAGATACTTTCAATAGGAGCACGTCCTAAAGGGATGCAGGCCCAGCAGATTTCCTCATTAGTGCCATGCAGCTGCACACCTGACAGGTAATTATAAAACCACTCCCATTAGACCCACTCAGTACAGAGGAACAGACAAACAAACATGGATTACTTCAGAATAACAAAAAGTAGAAGGGGGCGTGGCGACCGGACTCCAGGATGGCCGCTTAACCTGGAGCTCTGCTCGTCCGCAGGAGACATTCGTCAGCCACATACTTTTTCCGGCGGAAACATACCTCCACAAAAGGTCAGTGCGATCCCGAGAACCGGAGGCAGTCACTAGGGATGGGCCGGCACAGGAAAAACCCGCCACAGCCGCCGAAAATAGCGAGCTACTGCGCCACGAACGGCGCCTCACAAGATGGCGACGGCGGCGGGAATGCTGACACTCATACCTTACCTCAGAGTCTGGGAGAGGACGTGTCCGGAACCTACCGCACCGATGGCCACACGCTACAGACTCCCAGCGACTCCTCCTCCGGTCCCGCAACGCCTACCACACGGAGCCCAGTGAAATCCAGGCCGAGGAGAGAATCCCCACTTAGGCCGCAAAACGCTCCGGCCATGGAGGTAAGCGAACCACACTCATACCAAGCTAGCCAGCATACCATGAAAGGAGAATCAATTATGGACTTTCCTACAACAGATGGGCCCGTGTCTGACACCATAATAAAAGACATGTTGATTTCACTGAGATCATCACTACAGGCTGATATGGTCAGGGGGATTAACCAATGTAAAAGAGAAGTGCATTCACTAGGCCTAAGAGTGGACAGAACAGAGCACAAAATGGAGGAATTTACCTCAGCATATAATGTAATGGTCGACTCAAATGTAGCTCAGGGGGAAGAAATAGGATGGATTAAAGACAAACTAGCAAGTCTAGAGGACCGCTCCAGGAGGAACAACCTCAAATTGAGGGGTATCCCTGAAGAGGTACCCCCGAATCAGTTACTACCATTTGCCCAAGCTTTATTTTCAACTTTTTTACCTCAGGCTACAGCACAGGACCTCATTGTGGACAGAATTCATAGAATTCCTAAACCGTCATTTCTGCCTGCAGAAATTCCCAGAGATGTTCTTCTAAGAGTCCACTATTTCCACATTAAAGACCAAATTTTGCAAATTTCTAGAAAACAAGAAAATTTACCCCCACAGTTTGCTAATGTTAAATTGCTCCCTGACCTATCTAGACATACTTTACAACGCAGACGCAATCTTATAACTATTACAAAAGCCCTAAGGAATCATAACATCATTCACAAATGGAAATACCCTGCCACTCTATCAATTGTTCACAATGGCACCACCACCATGATATCCTCGTTGGATGAAGGTCTAAATTTACTACGTAGATGGAAAATTCTACCTGATGCAAGTACCAACTTTCCCGCCATAGCAGGCCCATCACATATCCCTAACGAATGGCAAGCAGTGACTCATAAAAAATCTCTTAAAAAATCCGCTGGTATACCAAGCACGGAATTTCAACAGAATACTTGAATGTCTCCTAGGAAGAGTGCCTTATACTCTGTTCCTTGTTACCCTCAGGTTACCATTAGCAGTTCCATCTGCTCTTGGATCGCTTTATGGATCCTTTTCTTATTTATATTTTCTTTTTTTATTTCTTTTTCCTTGATATGCACAGATCTCCTAAGAGCAATTTATCGTCCTACATCTACTCCAGAAATCCATATGATGACTGTCAACAACCAGGAAAATCCACACCAATTGTAGTGAGTACTTTATTGTCTATCCTCCATATCCTTTATACAATGGGCCAATGACGATCTCTTGCTTATCAATCAACGCACATGGTTTGAACCACCCGGCCAAACGATTTTCCTTATGGAAGGAGGTTCATAAACACAAGGCAGATATTGTATGTGTACAAGAAACGCACTTCCAACTAGACAATACTCCGCAGTGTACCCACAAAGACTTCCCACACATCTACTTAGCATGTAATCCTCTCAAAAAAACTGGAGGCGTTCTAATAGCCTTGAAGAACTCACTTTCATTTCAACACAGAGATTCATTTATTGATGCGGCTGGCAGATTTATCATTGTCTCAGGCGATATAAATTCTCAACCATTCACTTTGGTTAACTTATATTCACCAAATACACATCAAATTCGCTTCTTCAATAAGGTCCTTCGCAAACTCAAGTCTATGCAGTATGGTAAAGTTCTGATATGCGGAGACTTCAATGCTACTGTAGACCCCCAAGTGGACACATCTTCGGCCAAAATTCGCTCAACACCAGCTCTACAAACCATTCTTCACAAAGAGGAACTGTTCGATGCGTGGAGATGTCTCCATGCTGGTGAAAAGGACTTCACTTTTTTTTCCAACAGGCATCGCTCATATTCCCGTATTGATATGTTTCTAACTGATAAATGGTTGTTACAGGATATAACCACAGCTACCATTCACGAGATTACGTAGTCTGACCACGCAGCGATTTCCTTATCCATTATGGAGAAGGGTGTCTCTTCTTCACCTCCCATCTGGCGGTGTAATAATAGACTAGTACAAGAACCCTCATCTAACAAACTACTGACACAACACATCACCAATTTTTTTTTAGATAACTATGGTTCAGTTAAGAAAACACATGTTTTGTGGAACTCCCATAAGGCATACATGAGAGGTATTCTAATACAAATGGGGGCTAGAGCCAAACACCAGAGGTCTCAACAAATTCAAACTATACTCCATGATCTTAGGAAATTTGAAACACAAAATAAAACATCTCCTACCTCAGTAATAACTCACAAACTTTCTATCCTTAGGGAAAAACTTAGAGAAATTTTATCTCAACAATATGACAGACATATCAGAAGCTTAAAATTGAATTTCTACCATAATGCTAACAAAACAGGTAAACTATTAGCCAACAGATTAAAAGCAAAACGCACTAAGACAAGGATTGCATACCTAAAACACCCCACGTTACACCACAAAATTGTTCATCCTAAAGATATAGCTGACCAATTTGCAGAATACTATAGTTCACTTTATAATATACATAAGGATACCGCTACGAACCAACCATCTAAGGAAAACATAAATGATTTCCTACAACGCATTCATTTACCCTCACTATCTACTGAACAATTAGAATATCTTAATACCCCCTTTACCACCTCTGAAGTTGAGAAAGTTATTTCTTCTCTTCCTAACGGTAAATCCCCTGGCCCTGATGGCTTCTCAAATGAATATCTTAAAGCATTTAAACATGTCATAGCACCTTATCTCACACATTTATTTAATGACACTGCCGATAATGCTAATATGCCCCCAGATATGCTTAAAGCATATATAATCACATTACCTAAACCTGGTAAGGAACCAGACACTCCGGCCAATTATAGACCGATATCACTGCTTAACTCCGATACCAAAGTATATGCCAAATTATTAGCCAATCGTTTATCAAATATTATTCCTTTACTAGTCAAAAATGATCAGATGGGATTCGTGAAGGGGAGACAAACTTCTGACGCAACCAGGAGAATTATAAATGTTTTGTATCATGCTAAATTGCACCGAACGCCTTCTCTGCTGTTATCTATTGACGCAGAGAAGGCGTTCGATAGAGTCCACTGGACATACATGGAGATGACGCTTAGTAAGTTCGGATTCCGAGGTCGTATACTTCAAGCTGTTTTGGCATTGTACTCTTGCCCCACTGCACAGGTATACTCGACAAATGCTCTATCTTCACCCTTTGATATTAGAAATGGAACTAGGCAGGGATGCCCCCTGTCTCCTTCCATTTTTAACCTTATGATGGAACCTCTTGCAGAAACTATAAGGTCTCACCCGCTGATTTCGGGTTTCCAGTTCGGTAACACTAAACACTCCATTAATCTTTTTGCCGATGATGTCATTCTGCTATTGACTAATCCAAAAATTTCTTTACCACATGCTCATGAGGTCCTGCAAGAATTTGGCAAGATCTCATACTATAAAGTGAATTTTTCTAAGTCTGTGATCCTCGCCCTCAAAATTCCACCCAAACTTAAACTTGATCTCCAATCACAATTTCCATATACATGGAGTACTGAAGGTGTTCCATATCTGGGGATTGTCTTGAAAGCCAAAGTTTCTGAAATCGTCAAATCTAATTTGAAACCACTCATTGCCAAACTGGAAATTCAACTCAAAGACTTTTCAATGAAAGAGGTTTCATGGTTTGGTAGGATTGCTGCATTTAAAATGCTGATATTGCCTCAAATATTGTATGTTTTTCGCTCTCTACCACTTCATATCCCACAACATTTTATTAAAAAACTTACTACTATGTGCTGGAAGTATGTGTGGAATGGTAAAAAAGCCAGATGCTCCAGGAACAATCTTATCTCACATAAGAGATTCGGTGGAGCAGGGCTTCCCGATATTCAAGACTACTACTGGGCAGTTAGACTGGACCAACTTAAACATTGGTTCCCGACTAAAGACCCACCAGTTTGGGTAGACATTGAAAATTCATTAATCCCACTATCCCTATCCAACGTATGCAATCTTTTACTGACTGATAGCTGGGCTACTTGGGACCTACGTAAATTATCCCCTACAATTCAAATTTCCTTAAAAGCATGGAGACATGCACTAACTACTAATCAAGATGACGTTATAGACTTACCATACAATATACCTCTTTCTATTCTTAGGACAAAACTTCCCGACATCCCTATAAATGACTTCATTAATATAGGAATTACGATGCTATCTGACTTCTTCGATGTCAATAAGCTCAAATCTGTAACACAACTGACCTCGCAGTATAACCTTACTACTGATATGGCTCCTTACGCATTTCGGATATTAGAGTTACTTCAAACCTTACCTTCTCCTTTAATTACCATTCCACGCAGACTATGGCAGTTTTATTATCCAAGTAGTAAAGAAGTGAAAGGAATTTCTTATTTTTACAATCTTCTACATGATAAATTACAATTTATCAAAACACCTGCCATGCTCAAATGGGAAGCAGAACTCGGCTCGGACTTTTCGGAGGTTCAGTGGCGCCACGCCTTCTCTGAAATTCATTCTGCATCTCATTGTGCCAAACACTGGGAACTTACTATTAAACTCTCCAATAGATGGCATTACACTCCTTGTCGATTGGCATCTTTCTTTACAGGTTTCTCTCCGAACTGTTGGAGGGAGTGTGGCCACTTAGGTAATCTATTACATATGCTTTGGTACTGCCCTACGGTTAAAAGCTTATGGAATAGTGTTTTTCAACATATATCTACCATTACTGGTATACTTACTAAACCAGACCCTGCCTTAGGTATTCTCCATATGAATATCGACAAATTTCCTAAATCATTTAGATCAGTTATAACTCATATTCTGTTAGAAACCAGATTGCTGATTTTATGCAATTGGAAGTCTAACACTGCTATCAATTTATCAGATGTCATTTCTGCAGTACGTAGAAACTATACTTTTGAACGTTTGATGGCACTTAAGAATTCCAAATGTGTACAATTTGATAAATACTGGTCTATATGGCCTAAAGTTTCCTCTCAGAATGATATATAATTCTGTAGATTGTTTGTTATAAATGCTCTATATACGTTCTTTGAACATGTCTTATCTTTTATATGTTATATAGTCAATGGATACTGACACTTATCCCACGTTGTGCATATCCTATTGTTTATTTCTTTTAATGTTTATTTATTTTTTGTATGATTTCATGAAAATACTCAATAAAAATTGAATGATTAAAAAAAAAAAAAAAAGAATAACAAAAAGTAGGAATCTGCAACAAAGGTTGTTATAATCCTTGCAATGTACATGGAGAGGTGGGATATGAACCCCTTTGGAGGTTTGTAACAGAAGTCCCCTAATATAAGGTTCCCTAATGAAAGGAAATAGGGCTTACATCTTGACAGAGGAAATATTTACAACTAGTTAACGCATTACATATGTAACACTATCAACGTGTTTGTGATGCATTGTGGCCACTTCTTCCATTGTAAAAAGGGGGCTGTGGTCTAGTGATCAAGTAACACTGCAGGCAGTCAGGACATAAGTATGTAATTCTGATATCACCTTAGTTATGAATGTTTTTTTTTCAGCACTAACCTCTATAACAGCTAGGATAGCCTCTATGGGGGTCTTGGGTCTAGCCACACATGGATCAAAATTCAAAATAACTTAAACACTTCTGCTTTGACAAAGTAAATATAGGTAAAGATTTACACAGTTAGTCAGGTTGAAAAAGACACAAGTCCATCTCGTTCAAGCTATAAAAGGGAAAAAATGTATATGTATAACATACAATCTCATATATACAATCCTTTACCCGCAGTTGATCCAGAGGAAGGCAGAAAAAAAAAAAACTGAAAAACATGATCTAATTTGCTCCAGCATGGCAAAAAAATTCCTTCCTGATCCCCCAAGAGGCAATTGGATATTCCCTGGATCAACTTTACCTATAATGCCCCGTACACACGGTCGGAATTTCCGACGGAAAATGTCCTATCGGACCATGTTGTCGGAAAATCCGACCGTGTGTGGGCTCTATCGGACTTTTTCCGTCGGAATGTCCGACGGAAAAAATTTGAGATCCTGCTCTATCGGATTTTTTCCGTCTAAATCCGGAAAAAATTTGAGATCCTGCTCTCAAATTTTCCGACAACAAAATCCGATCAGACTTTTTCCGATCGAGCGCAGAAGTGCCACGCATGCTCAGATCAAATTAGGAGACCAAAGCTATTGGCTACTAGCCTCTACGTAGTTCTGTCGTACGTAACTAACGTCACCACGTTCAGAATGATCAGATTTTCCGACAACTTTGTCCGACCATGTGTATGCAACACCAGTGTCGGACAAAATCCGACGGATTTTGTGGTCGGAATTTCCGACCATGTGTACGGGGCATAAGTGTTATTATATAGTTATATTATGTACATTTAGGAAACAATCTAGGCCTTTTTTAAATCAATTTACTGAGCTGGCCAGAACCACCTCTGGAGGGAATCTATTACACATTTCCACAGCTCTTACTGTGAAGAAACCTTTCTTTATTTGTAGATTAAATCTCTTTTCCTCCAGACGAAAAGTGTGCCCCCTTGTCCTCTGTTATGGCCTGAAAGTGAATAACCCAACACCAAGTTTATTATATAGACCACTTATGTATTGATCAGATCTCCCCCTTAATCTCCTCTTCTCAAGAGAAAATTAATTCAGTTCAGTTCAGAATATTCCAGATGAGGTCTTACTAATGATTTGTACAGAGGCAAAATTATTATATCTCTCTCTCTGGAGTCCATACATCTCAGAAAGGACTTTGCACGCTTTTGAAAACCGCAGCTTGGCATTGCATGTTATTATTAAGCTTATGATCAACACCCAGATCCTTCTCCATTATTGATTCCCCAAGCTGTTCTCCCCCTAGTATGTAGGAGGAATACATATTCTTAGCCCCCAAGTGCATAAATGTCCATACACAAATGGAAGCTTCTGCAGGGGGATTAGAAGTAAAATCCAACAGAAGCTACAGAGTATAGGAGAAGAGAGGCGCCTCTAAGTGTAGCAATATGTTGCTAAATGTTGTACCTTCACCATATTGCTACACTTAGAGGCGCCTCTCTTCTCTTTTATACTTAATTCTGACATTACGCTACTTGTATATCAAGACATCGCTTGTATATCAAGTCAAAATGTATTAAAAAATGTTGCTTGTCTTGCAAAACGCTCTCAAACCAAGTTACTCTCAAACCAAGGTTTTACTGTAGTTGCCCACACAGAATCACATGAAAAGGGAAATGTTATTGTTTTCAATGGTGTCCGTTCTAATCAATGCGACTCAGAACTGTGCAATTTTGGAAAAGGTTTCTGCACTACTTTGGTGCGATTTGCAATGCGACTTGGCCCCATAGAATATGCACAGCTACTCTATAATTGCACTGTAAATTGCATCAAAGTTGCATTGCAGTAGTGTGAACCAAGCCTGAAGCTAGCCATAGATGGTGCAATTTTCTTTCTTGCAACCGTGGAGCTATTGTGTTCATCCTAACCGGGGGGGGGGGGGGCTAGGCTGTTTGGCCGGAGAATTCATCCCTGCCAGAAGAAAACACAGTGATTCAGTGATTATTGCTAGGGGCTCTAGGCGCTGACAATGTTCACAATGTCGACAAAGCCGCTGACAATAGTAAAACATCAAGTAATACCTAAGAGTTGGGGCTGTAGTTTTAAACCAATTAAAAAATGAATAATAGATTATTACTTGCACCCAAAAGTGACTGTCTTTAAGTTTAAAATTCACAGCTTTTTATGTTTTGAGACAAACCATGCCTCTTTCTTGCAAAAAAAAATTAAAAAATAAATGTTTCCTCTTGTGCCTTGAATCTTAGGTAGCCTAGATCACATGGTCTCTGAGAATCAATCATGAGAGACTGCAATGTCTATTGTTTTCAATCAGACAAACCCAGACTGGTGGACTACCAAAGGAATATGCAAAGGCATCAGATAATGAGTAATTACGAATGACTATCTCCATGTACACAAGTAAATTTTTTCAACAAAAACCAAAGTAAGCTGGCCATAGATGGGACTGAAATTGGGCCGGTTCAGTGGGACTAACCAAATTTCGAATTATCAATGGCCATTACGGCTTGGCAGAAGTCAATCTAACGATCAACTGCTGTTGAACAGGACTGTTGTAAATGTTTCATTTGATTAATGGCTACAGCCAAAACGGCTGCAACACTGACAGCAGAGGAGTCCGACTGTCAGAATAAAATAGTACAGTGGAGAGGATTCCTCCTTTAACCTCCTTCTGTTTCTTTTTTTTCGAACAAGCAATCTAGCTATGGGCAGCATTACTGATACATTAACAGACATTGAAAAAATTATTTTATAATATTTATATTATATTAATATTCTAATATTTAAAAAAAACTAAAAGTTCCCCTTAAAAATTGGCTTACTTGTGGTTTAAATGGGCACTGCCTGGCTACACGTACAGTATATAGTCAGCCTGTTCCCTTTTAACATTATTCTGTAATTAAACATAGTTTTGTATGAAACGTGTCGGCTTTGTGTCCTAATGTAATGTAATTATCTTTATAATTATGAAGGTCTTGGATGAGTAGTCTTCCAATGTGTGGATATTGTTTCTTACCTTTTCGAAACAATATGATATTAAAAGTAGTCATTAACTACAACTTCGTTTTCTTATTTTTTGGTGATTTCCTGCTTTAGCTATATAATTATGGGGGGGTTTATTTTCATTGTGCTTTCCTCCAGACAAAACATATCATGGAATCACACAGCTGAGATACCTTATAAGATCATATATACAATGCCTAGCACCTTACTAAATGCTCTTCGACACAGAGTATATGGAAACATCGGATATGGCAGCCTCCATTTACTTCTCCAGGGATCCTCTACCAAAGCCAGGGGTGTTAAATACAGGAAGAAATTAATTAATTTTCGATTGAGCCTTGTTTTTCAGAAGCACAAGCTCTCCTGCAGAATGTATCAGTTTACCAGTATGAGACAAATCATTTAAGGAGTGCTTAAAATTATCAGCTATTGTTTGTTAATTTTTTATTTTTTTTTAAACAAAAGTGTGTTTCCGCACTGAAGTGTAATGAGTTATCAAAGAGCTGCACCTATATATCACCCGAATACCAAACATGATGTGAAAACATAAATATACATAAATGAGTCGTAGCTCGGCGATCTGGGGTCAGCCAAAGTCCTACCCCACCACTGGTCAAAATGTGGGGCTCCTGCCACCAATGGTTCCAGAGATACAGGGCTCCTTGCGCAACATGTCAGAATCTACATACAGCACGGCCAGTTTAAATACAAGCTGGCACACACTGTTTGCAGCAGACTGAGAGGATGAGCTCACAGTGCCACTCACTTCTTGTGAGAAGCACTGAGCTTAATGGACAGCTTGAAGCCTTGGACCAATGGTAAAGTACCATTGGAACAAGCTGTCCAAAAAAAATGCTGCAGTGGAGGCTGTCCTCTCACTGCAGTGTCATAGTCTAAAAGACACATGCTCCTTTCCAGCCCAGCCCTCTTAACTAGAAGGAAAAAATGGTGTAAGATCTACCCATAATGCCATGTTTTTCTCACACAGTTAAGAGGGAGAATAAGAATCTGCAGCTTTTGAAAAGGTACTGTTTTATTATGCTATATGTTATAACATATTAATTTATTATTTATCTATTTACGGTGAAATTGCTGGTTTGAAGTTATAACTTCAAACTTCAGTAATTTGTCCGTTAAGCCACCTGCTTGAGTACAGTTTTTGAAAATATAGTAAATTACCTTAAAAACAACATATAATAATTATTTGTATATTGATTGTATATTAATTATGGTAATTAACCACTTGCCACCCAGGCCAATTCTGACACTTCTCTCCTACATGAAAAAAATCATCATTGTTTTGCTAGAAAATTACTCAGAACCCCCAAACAAAATATATATATATATATATATATAAAAGCAGACACCCTAAGGAATAAAATGGTGGTCGTTGCAACTTTTTATGTCACAGGATATTTGCACAGCAATTTTTCAAACACTTTTTTTTTGGAAAGAAGCTTTCATGAATAAAAGAAACTTCAGTACTTAAACATCTCCATAGGCGAAGCTATAAAAATATTTACAGGTTACATGTTTGGAGTTACAGAGGAGGTCTAGTGCTGCAATTATTGCTCTCACTCCAACGACTGCTGCGTATGTAACCTGTGTGTATCTGGCTCTGATACTAACCAGTGCCTCCCCAGCCACTGACCTCACCGCACGTCCCTGATGTACAATCAAACAGTGAATTCAAGTCCATACGGTTCAATATGGAAATAAGTCCATGTGCCAATAGCAAAGCAAACATATAGTGGAATGAAGGTATATCTCAAGATAATGATATATCTCACCAGGTGGCAAACCACACGACTTTTTAAGGAATTCCACCATACACACGTGCCCTCCACCATAATCAAGCTTCTTACCAGATGGTTGTGATCCCCAATTATAAGATCAAACACACATGAGAAATAATGGACCCCTTTCGGGTGTCTTTAAATGGGATCAGTATGGTCCACTGGGTTTCAACATATGATATTCTCCAATATTTCTTCATTTAAAACTTGTAACTGATTATAAAGTGTGAGCTGGAGTTTGGCTTCAATTTGTTAGTATTTTTAAATTTGCTAATACATTCAACAATACCCTCCCCACAGAGTAATAGTGCTGCTGTCTGCTGTGTCCCCCTATGCTCCTATATCCAGATTGGGGGCGCTCTAATACAGGTGGTGTGTTACTGGTCAGATCACCAGGAGAAAACAGAGAGGGGAAAAGCCTAAGAAACTAAAACGAATGCAGCCAACCCATCTAATGATTGGTAAGCTGAAATATAATACATCTTTAATTTGGGGATTAATACCGCTTGTAGTGTACTTCCTTACTATTTGCCATACTCTTTGAACACACCTTAATATGTATTTACTGAAGATATATAAGCATATGTGACCTTGACCTAGTGTAAGGTTTGTTATCACCTGGGCAGCAAGGTACTTCCCAATACGTTGTTCAAAGTCAATATTGCTGTAATCCATACTGGGAAAAAGTTTAGTTAAATATTAAAGATAAAAGTGTTATTTATTGCCTGTATTTTTACTGTACTGGTCCCCCTACAACAAACATGTTTATGCCCATATATATATATATATATATATATATATATATATATATATATATACTGTATCCACTTCAGCCTCGGAAGAATTTACCCCCTTCCTGACCAGATCGTTTTTTGCGATTCAGCACTGAGTCGCTTTAACTGACAATTGCGCAGTCGTGCAACGTTGTACCCAAACAAAACTGACATCCTTTTTCTCCCACAAATAGATCTTTCTTTTGGTGGTATTTGATCGCCTTTGCGTTTTTTATTTTTTGCGCTATAAACAAAAAAAGAGCGACAATTTTGAAAAAAAACACAATATTTTGTACTTTTTGCTATAATAAATATCCCCCATTTTTTTTTTTTTTAAAAGCCAATTTTTTCTCAGTTTAGGCCGATATGTATTCTTCTACATATTTCTGGAAAATAAGCGTATATTGATTGGTTTGCGCAAAAGTTATAGCGTCTACAAAATAGGGGATAGATTTATAGCATTTATATTATTATTATTTTTTAACTAGTAATGGCAGCGATCTGCGATTTTTATCATGACTGCGACATTATGGCAGACACATTGGACAATTTTTACACATTTTTGGAGCCATTGGCATTAATACAGCGATCAGTGCCATTAAAAATGCATTGATTACTGTAAAAATTTCACTGGCAGTGAAGGGGTTAACACTAGGAGGCGGTAGAGGGGTTAACTGTGTTCCCTGCTTTGTGATTCTAACTGTAGGGGGGGGGACTAACTACAGGAAGTGACAGATCGTGGTTCCTAGCAAATAGAAACACACGATCTGTCACTCCTGTCAGAACAGAACAGTGAAGTGTGTGTTTACACACATTTGTCCCTGTTCTGTGTCTCCTGGTCATGATCGCTCGTGGCCGGCGGTCATCGCGACCGTCAGCCATGAGCATCGGCACCCCCGTTATGCAGCGGGCGCGTGCCTGCTATCCGGCCCCCCATGAGCCAACATACAGCTACGTGGTTTCGCGCAGGGGAGCCAACCCGGAAGTGGTTAAACTTCATATATCTCACACATCATATATAGGCATATCAATCTAATAAACATCCTATACTGCCTGTCATGCTGGAGCACATCTCTGACACATCTGAACAATACAATTTCTTGGCTTTGCATTAGGCTGGAGTTCTTTAACTCAGCACATTTTGTTAAGGTAACTCATTGTACTGTGTAATGGAGATAATCAAAGACGGACAAGTTTGAAGTCCAGCCTGCATAACAACCAATGGCTCCTTCCATAGATACTGTGGATGAGTGGATGTAGCCACCCAGGGACAGGAAGTGTGTTATTCATAGGATTACCAGGTGTAATAAAGGAAAAAATAAAGCCACGTCTTAGGACTGGTATGCTGAAATACATTACATTTTTGATTCTGTGTTTAGAGAAACTTTACACTCTTTAAATTCTAGTGAAAAAGTAATTGGAAAGAAATATGAGGTTATTTTATATAGTATCTATGCAATTTACTTTTCTTTCTGCTGTTAAGGTTGAACATCCTGTTTTTTCACTAGAATTTCCATGACTGAGTGCAGATTGCTTGCTAAAGGAATTTTCATAGACACTCTTGAGTTTACATAAAACACAACAACAATACAAAACACCTACAGTGTAATAAGAAAGCACAAGGCCAATACCAATCTTTTCCCCTTAACACAGATACTCCTTTATAATACTGAAATAAAAGTAAAAACTAGTCTGACAAGTTTTATCATTTTTGCTACTAAGAGTTAAATTCTTCAGGTTCCGGTATCACGTCTTGTATGTGAAAAGTGCAATATCAAATGTTTTCAACTCTCTTTTATATCGGAGAACAATCCATCAAACATAAAAAATATATAGGTTATTAAAGTGATATTAAACCCTTGGTCTTTAAAAGAGAAGTATGGCATTTCTTTTTTTCTTGGAATCATACTTACCTCGATGGATGCAGTATCGGTTCCACCGGCTCCAACACTGAGAACCGAGCAATCAAGCACTGCTCAACGCTCGGTTCTCATAGAGAGCTGGTGACTTGAGTGCTGGGCTGTGGAGGGGGCAGAAGTGGTCGGCTCAGCCTCTCAGCGGCTCGCTGAGAGCCTGAGCTGGGTGCCAGTCCAGGCATGTGGGTGGATCTCGATCATATGGGTGCGATCCTTCCCAAGCCTGGATCGGCTCTGTGACATCAGCCAACAGCAAGCTTCAGCTGAAAATGGGATCACAGGAGTGCAGTTCCTTCCCAAGCCTTCCCAAGCCTGGATCGGCTCTGTGACATCAGCCAACAGCAAGCTTCAGCTGAAAATGGGATCACAGGAGTGCAGTTCTGCACTCCTGTGATCCACATGAGTAGTACAGCCAAACGAGCTTCGGCTGTGCTTCTCCTTTAGGCTCCATTCACACCTAGATGATTTTAAATCATGGGCAGAATGCCTCGATTTTGCCTGCGATTCCAAATGGTGGCAAAACGCAGGACGCGCTTGCAATGCCATTGCATCTTAATGGCACCCTAATCGCGGTGGGATTTTGTCGTGATTGTCATGTGATAAATTGTGCTGCAACATGTGATGCTCTCACCCAAAAGAAGCTCTTGCAACAAGCTTCATACATTGTGATTTTGCCACGAGTGCAGCACGATTTATTGCAGCAAAATCGCACCGCGATTGGGGTGCCATTAGGAAGTAATGGCATCGCAAATGTGTCCCTTGTTTTGCCGCAATTAAACGTGCCCAGCCAAATGACAAGCGTAGTGAAATGTGTTAGTGTGAGAAAACCTAACCGAGAGCAGCATAGAACGGATGAGAAGACTTGCCACTGTACAAACCAATTAAAAACGATCACCTCAATCCGTTGGCACCTATAGACGTGATGGGTGAATGCTACAGTGGTGTAAGGCTGTGAGACTCAAGCTGTAAGAACGAAATGTATAGTGAAATGGGAAACAGAAAACCAACCTGAAATGAACTGAACCGGGAAGAAAAAGACAAAATAACTCAGAGAATTTGTTGAAATTAAGTAACACCACTATGGAAAAAAACAAACAAACACAAAGCTACCACTTAGAAACAAATCAAACGATGCCTACCTGAAAAGTGTCTGAAACTGCAAAAACAACACTTTGCATCCTGTTGATGTGTAGAAAAACCAACTATGTAAAAAAGAGACATAAGCATACAAAACTACCACTTAGTACGAATACGTGCAACATGAAAGCGATCAATCTAGGACCAGGATTGCTCTACCCTACGTATGCCGTGAAAAAATAAAAAACATGCACACTTATACGTCCCCCTGACCTAAAAGGGGTGCCCTGCTGGCCGTAGCCTGAAATGTAACCATGCTGGAACATGAACATATGTAACGCAGCAGGAGAAATGAGACAGCGCCAAAGTGGGGCCGAGCCAATCGAACATGCAAACATATCTCCTAAAATTAACAACATTTCCCCTGAATAAAAACCACCCCTGCTCGGAAAATGATACCTACCTGAGGCGGGTTACCGTTTCAACAAACATTTCCTCATAAGGAATGTGCAGACAACGAGGTGTTTGGGATTCTCTCATAGAGAATGAGGGAGGATTGGAGGGAGAGCTCTGTACAGAGACTACCATGGGCTCTATACAGGGTTAAATCATATTACAGGAAAGTTAGATAGAAAGATCTTTTTTTTCCCCGTGTAATAATTGTCATGTCTTTTTCTCAGGGGTGTACGTGTATACGTATGTCCTCAGATGCAGATTTTTGGTTATGTATCTGAAGGCAGTGCATGTTTATGCATCTGTGTGGATATTCCCATTAAAAACAATGCATCCTTCGGGAATGTGACATCATAAGGGGGCGGGGTCACCATGTGACATGCAACGGTGACACCGGCCCTTGTCCCTATATAAGTGGCCACACAACACGTCCCGGCCTTTACAAGCAGAGACAGCGTCATGTCAACATCGGGAGAAGAAAGAAGAAGCAGAAGGCGGCAGCGGCGGTGACAGCAACAGAAGACCGGGCCAACGCTAGTAAAAGAGCTGGAAGAAGTGGAGGCCCGGCAAGAAGAACAGAAGAGTGGGGCAAGACCCCTGAAGTCAGAACAAAACCCCCGACGGCGGTGGCGACAAAGGAGAAAGCCGGGCTCCTCCGCTAGTAAAAGAGCTAGCAGAAGATAGTGGAGGAGTCCGGCGAGAAGACCCCCGAAGACGGAAGAAGAGAAGACCCCCGGAGCTGTCTAATAAAGTATTTTAAAAACCTGTGTTGTGTTTTTTTAGGTACACTTTTTTTAGGTACACTTTACTCCGTGTGTCAGCAAGTCTGTTCATTTCAAAAATTGTCCGGTCGTGTGTACGCGGCATTACCTTTACAATCCCTTTAACAGTATGCAGCTCTGCTTTTACTTCTAGCTACATATACCGTATATACTCGAGTATAAGCCAAGTTTTTCAGCACATTTTTTTGTGCTGAAAGTGCCCCCCTCGGCTTATACTCGAGTCAAGCACTTTTCTGCAGCAAAAAAAAAAAATTTCCGACCCGACTTTGGGGCCCCGTATCCCAAATATGGGGTTCCTAGCACTAAGTGGCCCCGAGATACGGGGCCCCAAAGTCGGTTCAGAAAATGTAATTCTCTGCTGCAGAAAAGTGCTTGAGATTTTCTGACCCGAATTTGGGGCCCCATATCTCGGGGACACTTGGTGCTAGGAACCCCAAATGTTGTATTCCAACCCAGTGGAATTAGCACTACAACATATCCAAAGATGGGGTTCCTAGCACTAAGTGGCCCCGAGATACAGGGCCCCAAAGTCGGTTCAGAAAATGTCATTCTCTGCTGCAGAAAAGTGCTTGAGATTTTCTGACCCGAATTTGGGGCCCCATATCTCGGGGACACTTGGTGCTAGGAACCCAAATGTTGTATTCCAACCCAGTGGAATTAGCACTACAACATATCTAAAGATGGGGTTCCTAGCACTAAGTGACCCTGAGATACAGGGCCCCAAATCGGTCAACTGTGTCCATCTGCATGGGCACAGTGAGGCTGCAAATGGGCATCGTTGACCCTCTTTTCCACTTACAGTAGCTGCCCATTTCTCACCCTAGGCTTATACTCGAGTCAATAAGTTTTCCTATTTTTTTGTGGTAAAATTAGGTGCCTCGGCTTATATTCGGGTCGGCCTATACTCGAGTATATACGGTACTTATTTTCAGTATGGGACACAGGGAAAGTCCTAGCTCCCAGCAACCTGCTGCCACTGTGCAAGTTCTAGACCTACGCCGGTCAGAGAATAACCTCACTAATGCACTCCCCCCACCATAATAAAACCCTACACCCAGGCAGCTGCCCCCCCCCCCCCTGCCCCACAAAGCAGAGAGGGACAAAGAACTAGCATTTATTTTGACTAATAAATGTATTAGCAGGAATTGTGCTGTGTCTATTCTTATGCAGAGTGTTCACTTTTCAAAGTTTATAATATAGTCTACGTTTATATTAAAATGTATCTAAACCAAGAACAAACATACAACATGCTGTTTGACAGTCCTCTAGATGGGATGGCTGCATTTGTTTTAGTCTTCAGATTTTTTCTTTGCCGGTAATGTACTCTCTCTCCAAGAGTTACAATGCTCCGTCCATCTACTGTATCTATAGAGGAGAGCATTGTCATCCTCATCCTGCTTGCTCCTGATCTGGACTACTAAACACATCGCCTTCTCTTTGTCTCTATAACATAAAGGGGAGGCATTGACAGAAGTGAATTGGGCAGGGCTGATAACAGATATTGAGATTACAAACAGAATGTGCATGGGAAGTTAGGAGCTTAGTGCATTTCTGACAGTTTTATATATTTTTATCACTTATGTAAGAAAACACTTTAAATGTATATTTAGGAGGACAAAACAGAGCAAATAAGAGAAGATTATTGCTACGGATTACATTTAACCCTTTCATGACTAAGCCTATTTCTGACATTTGGTGTTTAAAAGTTAAAATCCCTATTTTTTGCCAGAAAATTACTTCCCCCCCCCCCAAACATTATATATATATATTTTTTAGCAGAGAATCTAGAGAATAAAATGGCGATTGTTGCAATATTTTATGTCACACGGTATTTGTGCAGCGGTGTTTTAAACGCAGCTTTTTGGGAAAAGGGACACTTTCATGAATTAAAAAAAATGAAACAGTATAGTTACCCCAATATTTTTGTATAATGTGAAAGATGATGTTACGCTGAGTAAATAGATACCAAACATGTCACGCCTTATAATTGCACGCACTCGTGGAATGGCAACAAACTATGGTACCTAAAAATCTCCTCACATGTGTGATTTTAACACCATTTAGATACGTGGGCACGACTTCTTGCATTTTCTTTGCTGCGCAAGCTCGTGGTGATGGGGGTGCTTTAAAAAAAAAATTCGTATTTATTTTATTTATTTTTATATTGTTAAATTGTGTTTTAAAAAAAATAATAATTTGATCACTTTTTATTGCAGTCACAAGGAATGTAAACATCCTTTGTGACAGTAATAGGTGGTGACAGGTACTTTTTATGGAGGGATCGGATCCCTCCTTTGCTGAAAACGGCGATTCTGAATACTGTATATTTTTTAAAATCCGGCGCCATTGGCAGCCAAGTAAACAGGAAGCGACGTTGTGACGTCGCTTCCGTGTTTACATTCAGGAGACTGGAACAAAGCCGTTTCCGACTTCATGCCAGTCTGTCTCTAGCCGCTAGAAGTGGTGGATCGAGGATTGGGTCTCCCGATGGGACGGGAGGCCCAGTGAGACCAGCGGGAGGGGGGGAAACGTCCCCTCCCGCTCCTCCGGGATAACAATCGAGCGACTTTTAGCCGCATTGGTTGTTATCTCTGGAAAGCCGATCGCTTGCTCTAAAAAACGGAACCTGCAGCTGTGGGCATCATTCCGGTATAACCCCCGAAAGCCAAGGCCGCATATCTGCGTACGCTTGGTGGGAAGGGGATAAGATCTGTGCAAGGTCTTGTCATTTTTGACAATTCTAAAAACTTCTCACCCTACCACAACCTACACTTTCATATCCTAACATTTCGACATAAATGACTAACTGCAGCAAGCTGATCTGTCTGTAAAATGACAATTCAGTCAAAAAGGACAATAGACATTTTAAAAGGCATTTCATAAGAACTGCTCTACATAAAAGAGGAAATGTAATTTTGACCTTTAAAACCACTTCCATACCGCGCCTATTCTGGCACTTCTCTCCTACATGTAAAATCATATTTTTTTTGCTATAAAATTACTCAGAACCCCCAAACATTATATTTTTTTTTTTTTTAGCAGACACAGTACGGAATAAAATGTCGGTCATTGCAACTTTTTATCTTGCACGGTATTTGCGCAATCATTTTTCAAACTCCTTTTTTTGGGAAAAAAAAGGGTTTCATAAATTTAAAAAATAACAAAACAGTAAAGTTAGCACAACGTTTTTTTGTATAATGTGAAAGATGATGTTATGCCGAGTAAATAGATACCTAACAAGTCACGCTTTAAAATTGGGTTTACAGGTTACCAGTTTAGAGTTACAGAGGAGGTCTAGGGCTATATTTGTTGCACATGCTCTAACGCACGCGGCGATACCTCACATGTGTGATTTGAACAATGCTTACATATGTGGGCGGGACTTGAGCGTGCTTTTGCTTCTGAGAGCAAGCTACCGGGGACAGGGGTGTTTCAAATTTTTATTTATTTATTTATTAATTTTTTTTACTTTTACTTAATTTCTTTTATTTTTACACTTTTTTTTTACATATTTTTTTTTGATCACTTTTATTCCTAAAACAAGGAATGTAAACATCCTTTGTAATAGGAATCTATTGTGACAGGTCCTCTTTATGGCGAGATGCAGGGTCAATAAGTCCCCATATCTCTCCTCCAGGCTGGAAAGCATGAGATAGAGAAAAAAAATTCATGCTCAAAGCTGTGGCTTTGTTTACATCCGGGAACCCAAGCGTGACGTCATAACATCACGTCCGGGCCTCTGACGGTCATAGACATGACCATCTGGTCACTGGAGATCTCTATCGTCGTCATCCGGCGCCGGACGATTCTTTCTCCGGGCCCCCGATGGCACGAGAGAGCACGGAGAAGCACCAGATGGCGGCGGGGGGGGCGACATCCCCTCCCGTCGCCTATAAGAACGATCAAGCGGTGGAACTGCCGCTATGATCATTCTTATCGTGCACAGAATCACAGACTGGAAATAATGATATCTGAATGATGCCTGTAGCTACAGGCATCATTCAGATATCCCCTCACAAAATCAAGGACGTCATTTTACTATGGCCCGGTAGGGAAGTGGATATTCTCATATTCTTCATTCTGCATCATACTGAGCAAAACTCTGAGAACATTTTGACTGTTTTCCAAAGCACACAACACCACAGCCTATGTTCTAGAGGTCTTGATACACTCAGCACAATGTGGAACCTTTCTTTCCGTGGAATATTCTTTTACAAATGTTATATCAAAATCCTTAGTGTTAGGGAGTAGCAGAAAATGACAGCAGTCTACCATTCTCTCTCTGTCTGGCTGTGCAACTTTGAAGCAACTTTGGATGGGTGCAACTTGGATATGACTTTGGCTTTGACCAGTGATAATGGACAACTGTTACACTGTATCAAATTAAGGTATGACTTTCATGAAACTTTTGAGGGTTAACGTTGACATTTATGGCCCTCAAGTGGCATGAAACTTTGCAACACTCAACCAATGAAATGAAATGGAATGAATTAAAATGTACATGTACAGTATATAAAACATCTACACACCCCTGTTAAAATGTCAGGTTTCTGTGATGTAAAAAAAACGAGACAAAGGTAAATAATTTCAGAAATTTTTCCACCTTTTAATATGACCTATAAACTGTACAACTCAATTGAAAAACAAACTGAAATCTTTTAGGTGGAGGGAAGTAAAAATAAAAAAATAAAATAATATGGTTGCATAAGTGTGTACACCCTTAAACTAATACTTTGTTGAAGCACCTTTTGATTTTATTACAGCACTCAGTCTTTTGGGGTATGAGTCTATCAGCATGGCACATCTTGACTTGGCAATATTTGCCCACTCTTCTTTGCAAAAACACTCCATATCTGTCAGATTGTGAGGGCATCTCCTGTGCACAGCCCTCTTCAGATCACCCCACATATTTTCAATTGGATTCAGGTCTGGGCTCTGGCTGGGCCATTCCAAAACTTTCATCCTATGGTGAAGCCATTCCTTTGTAGATTTGGATTTATGCTTTGGGTCGTTGTCATGCTGAAAGATGAAGTTCCTCTTCATGTTCAGCTTTCTAGCAGAAGCCTGAAGGTTTTGTGCCAATATTGACTGGTATTTGGAACTGTTCAAATTTCCCTCTACTTTGATTAAGGCCCCAGTTCCAGCTGAAGAAAAACAGCCCCAAAGCATGATGCTGCCACCACCATGCTTCACGTGGGCATGGTGTTCTTTTGGTCCTATGCAGTGTTGTTTTTGTGCCAAACATATCTTTTGGAATTATGGCCAAAAAGTTCAACCTTGGTTTCATCAGACCAGAACACATTTCCCCACATGCTTTTGGGAGACTTCAGATGTGTTTTTGCAAAATTTAGCCAGGCTTGGATGTTTTTCTTCATAAAAGTCTTCCAACTTGCCACTCTAACCCATAGCCCAGACATATGAAGAATATGGGAGATTGTTGTCACATGTACCACACAAACAGTAATTGCCAGATATAACTGCAGCTCCTTTAATGTTGCTGTAGGCCTCTTGGCAGCCTCCCTGACCAGTTTTCTTCTCGTCTTTTTATAAATTTTGGAGGGACGTCAAGTTCTTGGTAATGTCACTGTTGTGCCATATTTTCTCCACTTGATGATAACTGTCTTCACTGTGTTCCATGGTATATCTAATGCCTTGGAAATTCTTTTGTACCCTTCTCCTGACTGATACCTTTTAACAATGAGATCCTCTGATGCTTTGGAAGCTCTGTGGACCATGGCTTTTGCTGTAGGATGCGACTAAGAAAATGTCAGGAAAGACCTACTAGAACAGCTGAACTTTATTTGGGGTTAATCAGAGGCACTTTAAATGATGGTAGGTGTGTACTAACTCCTATTTAACATGCGTTTGACTGTGATTGCTTAATTCTGAACACAGCTACATCCCCAGTTATAAGAGGGTGTGCACACTTTTATGCAAACACATTCGTTTAGTTTTTTTTTTTTTTACCCCCGCCCCCTAAAAGATTTCAGTATGTTTTTCAATTGAAATAAAAGAGGAGGGATAGCCAGGATATACATATACACAACCATCAGGAAGGTGTGTGCAGGGATGGATGGACAGGTAGGTGAGTAGGTGGGTGGATGGATTTATGGATGGATGGGTGGGAGAGTGGATGGGTGGGTGGATAGGTGGATGGGTGGGTGGATAGGTGGATGGATAGATAGGTAGGGGGGTAGGTGGGTGGGTGGATGGATAGGTGGGTGGATGGATAGGTGGATTGATGAGTAGGTGGATTGATGAGTGGGTGGATGGATGGGTGGGTTGGATGGATGGGCGGGTGGATGGATGGATGCAGTGAGGAAGGAGATATTTAATGATCAGGTAGATCTGCCTGTCAGTGTTCTGATCCAGCACAGATCAGTGTACAGTGAAGGAAGCTTGTCTTCCCCTCCTGCTGTCATCTCCTGTCCTCCCAGCACAATGTCACCATGCCATCCAGTATGATCAGATGCCCCCTGCCAGGGAGAAGCTCTGATCTCTGCTCTCAGACTGGGAGTAAATGCAGCTGGGTGAGAGGAGAGAGGAGAGAAGAGGACAGCCCGAACAACTAGCACAACATTACCCACTGCTGCCCCTCCCCTTCACAACCACTTTATACTACAGGCAAGCCTATAATTAGACTTACCTGTAGCTACACTGGATATCTCCTAAATCTGCAAGGTTTAGGAGATATCCTTTTATTTGCATGCGCCGACGTTATCGGCACATTCGCACTTAAGCAAACTGAAGCAATGGCACGTACGTTACTCTTAAGTCCCGCACACAATGTCGGGGGACATCGGCTTGTCAAAAAAAAGGCCTACATTTGGTCTGTGTGTATGTCAGCCAATCTGACAGTAGGCCAGCCTTTTGGGTGAGAGCGCTGACTGGAGTGTTCTGGTGGGGGGGGGGGGGCAGAAATGCTCAGCGGGGGAGATCACTGTTCTAACGTCAAATCATTAGTACAGCTGCTCAGACTGGAGCTGACAGTTTTTTTTTTTATTCGAACCTGATAGTGTGTACCAGGCTCTAGCTTCTCCTCTCCCAGGTCTTATGCAGCGGAGAACAGAGGGAATGGGATCGATTATTAAAAAATATATAAAAAGGGTGTTTCTAATGTTTTTTTTATATTCTATACACAAGTATTTTGCTTTTCATTTCTATTTTAACTTGAATGAGTTGTTTTACAAGGTGAGGGTTTACACACACTTTAAAGCACCCATGCAATGTGAACGAAATTCCGAAAACATGACTTGTTGGGGGTACTTGAAGACTAATGCCGCGTACACACGAAGGGATTATCCCGCGGGATTGTCCGCTGGACTAAGTCCACCGGACAATCCCCTCGTGTGTGGGCGCCGGCGGACTTTTTGGCGCCAAAAGTCCGGCGGACTAGGTTTTAAGTTTTGTTTTAAAACCTAGTCCGCTGGACTTGGCTTTTAATAAAATAATAAAAATAAAAAATGCCTGTTGCTAGGGGGTCCCTCGTAGTCTGCCTCCTTCAGTGCCTGGGCTGGTGACATCACTTCCCCCTCGGCGCAGGAAGGGCTCAGCTCCCTCCTGTTAATCATCTGGGACACGTGACAGGTCCCAGATAACTGCGCGGCCAATCACGGCGCGCGGCCAATCACGGCAAATTAGGTATGACTTTCATGCAACTTTTGAGGGTTAACGTTGACATTTATGAAAGTCGAACCAAAGTCGAACCAAAGAGGATGCTGGGACTGTGACATCACAGGGGGGCGGGGTCACCATGTGACATGAGCATGTGACCCTGTCCCCTTGTCCCTATATAAGTCCCAGCACAGCGCGGCTCTGGCATTCCGGCCAGAGAGAGAGCGACGGGTCAACATCGGAAGAAGAAGAAGAAGAAGAAGGCGGCGCCGGCGGCGCGGAAAACGACGACCGCGGCAAGAACAGAAGAGACCCGGGAAGACCCCGGAAGACCCCCGAAGGCAGATCGAGACCCCCAGACGACGGCGGCGACGACGAAGAAGGTAGCCGGACTTCTCCGCTCGGTAAAAGAGCTAGGTAAATGGCGGAGGAGTCCGGCGAGAAGACCCCCAAGACGGAAGAAGACCCCCGGAGCAGTGCAATAAAATATTTTTTTCAAAATTGTGTGTTTTTTTACTTTACATTTTACACCTTAGGTGAATGGGTAGGGGTACATCGTACCCCATACTCCTTCACATAGGGTGGGGGGCCGGGATCTGGGGGCCCCCTTATTAAAGGGGGCTCCCGGATTCCGATAAGCCCCCCGCCCGCAGACCCCGACAACCAATGGCCAGGGTTGTCGGGAAGAGGCCCTTGTCCTCATCAACATGGGGACAAGGTGCTTTGGGGTGGGGGGGCCGCACGGCCCCCCTTTCCCCAGGGCACCCCCCATGTTGAGGGCACGCAGCCTGGTATGGCTCAGGAGGGGGGGGCGCTCACTCGTCCCCACCCCTTTCCTGGCCTGCCGGGCTGCATGCTCGGATAAGGGTCTGAGATGGATTTGGGGGGGACCCCCACACCGTTTTTTGGCGTGGGGAGTCCCTTTAAATCCATGCCAGGTGACGGAGCTAGCGCGGCGGCATTCACGGCCTACGCTAGCTACGTATACCTGAAGTTACGTTCTAAATGAACGGACTGCTCCGTGTGTGGGCAAGTCCGTTCATTTTCAAAAGTCCCACGGACTTTGTCCAGCGGATTGTCCGCCGGAGAAGTCCGGCCGTGTGTGGGCAAGTCACATGCTCGGAAGTCCGGGCGTGTGTGGGGAAGTCCCGCCGGACTAAGTCCGGCAGACAATCCGCTGGACTAGGTCCGGCGGACAAAGTCCGAACGTGTGTACGGGGCATTAGGCTGGATTCACACCTATGCAGTTAGTGCTTGTTGCATTTTGCAGATTTGCACTACAGTCCATTAAACATGATTTCCTATGGAACACGTTCTGTAGTGCAAATATGCAAAATGCAAAAAGCACTAAAAAT
This sequence comes from Lithobates sylvaticus, assembly GCA_028564925.1. Lineage (NCBI taxonomy): Eukaryota > Metazoa > Chordata > Amphibia > Anura > Ranidae > Lithobates > Lithobates sylvaticus. The sequence goes on from CM053036.1 coordinate 106,459,044, forward strand.
GCATAGGTGTGAATCAGGGCTTAGGTTGGAAACAACTGCTCCAGCGTGTACCAGAAAATATGCTGACCAATGACCATACTCATCTATAAACACTTGCTCAGATCTTTGCATTTTTCCAAGGTGGAAAGTGCATTTCAAATTCTTGCTCATGTTAGGGAAAGGAGCTATTGGCACTTCAGCTTTTGTCCTCCAGCATACAGTTGTTTGGATGTACTAGGTTTTCTGTCTACCAAAAGTGCTCTTTTCATTTTTTTTTTACCAGTGTACAGATCTGAATGATGCCTGCTGGACTACCATGGCAATTCATTCCTGCTCATTATTGCAGTTAAAAATGATAATAAGTGATAGTGAGTGATAATGTGAGAAGTGATAATAGAGTTCAGTGACCTTCTCCCTCTGGGGACATTTCTGCAGAAACCCACATTGCACAGTAAATTACTTCTGGGACTTTCCCAATTTGTTTTGTGTAATGCCATTTGATATGTTGCTCCCTCTGGTTAAGCCAAAATACTTTATCCGTTAGGTATCTTGGTACCACGTGCAAAATGCATTTCTTTTATGTGTTTTGCATGCCTTTCAACCAAGGGTTACAGTCACATGGCAATGAAGTACTTTATAAAATACATGTAAATCCACACCAAAATATGTGTGTAAAACGCAGGTACATTTTAGATTCCCTAGTGGAAGTCGACCCTAATATTTCATCCAGAATATTTCCTTAAGCCCCGTACACACGATCAGAAAATCGTACGGAATATACCGCTTTCAAAGTGATCATACGATAATCGGATTGTTAGTACAGAGCTTTCGAGAGCCGATCATGACAGTACATCCGATATTTTTCTAAACGGACAATAGCTGTACTGATTAAACGAAAATCGTACGATCTGGCTTCGTACGATTTTCGTTTAATCAGTACAGCTATTGTTTGAAAATGCATTACAAAACATGACATCACTTCCGAATTTTTTTACTGTTGTACGGGAATTTTTGTGACTTTAGTAAACTCGTCAGATTCGATATGAGATTAGCATGCAAAAAATAAATAAAAAATGGACGATCATTCGTCCGATAATCTCATTGTGTGTACCGGGCATTAGACACTTTGCCATTCAGTCTGTGAAACCAACTAGCTGGGTCTTTTATCACGAATGCACTCTACTCCCTCCTACACACCAATAGAAACTCTAAAGTTTATTGTCAGCTCGATGTGACCAGCAATCTTTCTTTAGATGTGTTATCTGCTCTGTAAAAGCCATCAAACCATTCCTACTACAAAAGTATTTTATGGCAGGTAGTTAGGGAGCATTTCCTGCCATCAGCTCATAACCGTGAAGTTTTATTATAATATTCTGCCAAGTGCACAATTATAAAAGTTATCACTGTCAATCACTGGAGCCCCTTCTGGAATGCAAAACACCAGACAATTTAAAATAGCTGTTGCTCCATTATGTCACATTATAGAAAAGGTGGCAGTGTCACTAATAAGCAATTGTGTCCAAGCTGTAGGGATCTACCAGTGCACACAAAAGTATTTTTATTTAACCTGTACTTCATTCTTGAGTCTTGAAATGTAATTTTGTCATTGAGTTATGAGCAACCATTATCATATTAGTGAGATTCTCTTTGTGCACTTCACCTCTTTTTACCTGCCTAAACACCTCTTTCTTATGCATCATTGACAGCATGGACTAATGCATACAAATTGATTGACTCATGGTTCATGACCTCCTATGTATTCAGATTATTTTAGGAAAGCTTTCAATCTCAAGTGAAAAGACTGTTTATGGGTGATAGGATTAAGTAATGACTTACTAATTCTTGATTCAGTGGGCATGATCGCTGTTAAGAGGCGTAGTCTCCATGTCAGCGCCGTTTTTAAGGCAGGGCAAAAGGGGCAGCTGCCCTGGGCCCTGTCATTGTTGTGGGGCCCAAAGCAGCTGCCTCATACTTGCTAACTATTCTAGGTTAAATTCTCTCATGCCTTGAGGGTTTAGTCCTGGGCTGTGTGCCAATATCTCAGTGTGAAGTGCTGCTACTAATGCTGCCCAGCTCTGCCCTATTGTGTACAGATGACTCAACAGCAGACCCTGTTTACATGTAAATTACCGGCATTCATTTGTAAATAGCAGCAGCATTCACATGGAAATAGCGGCGGCCAGCGGCATTGATATGTTTATCATGCCCCCCTGAGGTCATATCCACAGTAAACTCTAGCAACCAATAAACAAGCATAAATCATGTGCTGTAACCTCTAGCAACTAATCAGTGAGCAGTAATATGTGCTGTAACCTCTAGCAACCAGTCAGTGAGTGGTAATGATACACTGTAACCTCTAGCAACCAGTCAGTGAGCAGTAATGATACACTGTAAACTCTGGCAACTGCATGGAGGGGGGGCCCCAAGAAAAGTTTTGCCCAGGGTCCAATCAATATTAAAGACAGCCCTGCTCCATGTTCTGACAGCTTGGCATTAGAGGAGCATTGGTTAGGAAGTCCCTTTAGATACTACAGGTATATGCAGTAGAGAAACCCACCTTGTGCCTTCACACGGTCTCTAAACAGCAATATTTATGATACAAACTGTAGTCATTTTGTAGTAATGTTTTAAGAATTTTTTTTTTTGCACAGGAGATGGTTGCAAAATATTTAAAGCGTTGTATTGCCCTCTTTGTGATTTTTACCTACAGGTAAGCCTATAATAATGTTCACCGTTTGGGAGATATTCAACTTGCATGCAGCCGCTGATGTCAGCGGGACATGAACTCTGAAGGTCCAGTGTATCGTGCTGGAAATTCAGAGCTCCCTGCCGGAACCGTAGGCTCCCACGCGCATGCGCGGGAGTGACGTAATCGCGTCTCTGGCCACTCAGTGCTGGGCTCGCGAACCCAGGAAATAATGCCGTGGCAACATGTTGGTCCCCTCAGCAGTGGCTGGGGTACGATGGGGGGCTTCGGTCTAAGGTAAGTATTTCATAATGAGCTCGTATGCGTATATCTTACAGGTTTTCTTTTTTGTTTTTTTTTTGTCCATACAACCGCTTTAAAGATATCAAAAAAGGAATTAAGATGGTGTTATTGTATTTTTAATAAATACTAATTGGACTAAATGGTGTTTCTATAGTGCATCTGCACTGCAACATTGTGGAATATAATGCATGTGTCTTCGTGTATTGAAGTGTAATTGTGTTAGGCAGCCATTTAACCCCTTTCTGCCTAGGCCAATTTTTAGCTTTCTGCGCTGTCACACTTTGAATGACAATTACTTAATCATGCAACACTGTACTCAAATTACATTTTTATAATTTTTTGAGACAGATGGATCTTTCTTGTGATCATATTTAATCACCACTGTTTTTTTTTTTTTTTTGCTATATGAAAGAAAAAATGCCCAACGTTTTAAGAAAAACAAATATTTTTGCTTAGTGTTTGGTATGAAATTTTGCAAATAAAAAATCTTTCTTCATAAATGTAGATCAAATGTAATCTGCTACATTTCTTTGGTAAAAAAATAACCCAATCAGTGTTTATTATCTATTTATTTATATTTATTTATTTATTGTGTGAAAGTTATAGAGTCTACAAACTAGGTATATACAGTAAAAACCCTAAAATGCCAGGACAATGATACACTGCAATGCACCTCAATGTGCTACAAAAAAAGGGGCAGGCTGCATTTCTTTTTGCAGCACAGACCATTACAATGTTGCATTGTGGTGGTGTAGTGCAAAACCAACCTAAATAGGCCCTCAGTCTGTTACGGCGTGTCATTATAAATAGGCTGCTGACGTACCCCACAGGGCAAAAAAAACAGAGGCCACCAGAATACAACATTTGCAGGCGCATTGCTAGAACATGCGGTAACATGTGAATGAATGAGCCCCAATATATTACTTTGCTATTTCCCCCGTGTTCTTTTGGAGGCCTATCTACATACACTTTCTAAATAATAATTTCTAGTAATTTAGTAGAGTTCGCACTCAGAAACACTTCCTGCACTGGGTTTGCAGTTACATCTCAAGGAAATAGAATATAAATTTATTAGCAGGCTCTGTGGCTAAATGATTAACGTTGAAACCATATTTATTAGCTGCCATTTTCATTGTGTTATTACAGTAAATGTGCTTCACACCCACAAACACTGCCCAACACATGACCACTCCTGGCCTGCAGAACTGAAACTTAAAGTGGGGTTGCACAGAAAAAAAAAACATTTGGAATTTTTTTTTTTTAAACTCTCCTCTAAATGCCTGTTGCTAGGGGGTCCGTTGTAGTCTGCCTCCTTCAGTGCCTGGGCTCGTGACATCACTTCCCCTTGGCTCAGGAAGGGCTCAGCTCTGCCCCCTCCCTCCTGCCAGTCATCTGGGACATGTGACAGGTCCCGGATAACTGTGCGGCCAATCACTCCTGGCCTGCAGACCTGAAACTTAAAGTGGGGTTGCACAGAAAAAAAAAAACATTTGGAAAATTTTTTTTAACTCGCCTCTAAATGCCTGTTGCTAGGGGGTCCCTCGTAGTCTGCCTCCTTCAGTGCCTGGGCTGGTGACATCACTTCCCCTCGGCGCAGGAAGGGCTCAGCTCTGCCCCCTTCCTCCTGTCAATCATCTGGGACACGTGACAGGTCCCAGATGAATGCGTGGCCAATCACGGCGCGCGGCACCGCTCGCGCATGCGCAGTGGGTGCCCAGCTGTGAAGCCACAGCCGGGTGCCCACAGTTAGAATGCGGAGGGGGAGGCAATCGGGGCTTCGATCCCCCGTTTTGCTGGACCCTGGAACAGGTAAGTGTCCGATTTATTAAAAGTCAGCAGCTGCAGTATTTGTAGAAACTGCTATTTAAAGTAGAAGTTCACCCCTGACACTAAAATCTCGAAATCTACCGGCATTCACGATCTAAGATTAACCTATCTAGCCCTGTAAAGAAGAAATCGCTATGCATACTTTTTTGAAGGTAGATTTACAGATTTTAGTGTTAGGGGGAACTTAGGGTGAAGTTCTACTTTAATGCTGCAGTACTATAGGAATCAAGGAAAGAAACAAAATAATCAGCCTAATTTTTTCATAATTTTCTTAAAAATCCTGTTACCTGCAACAGGAAGCCGGTTTCTTCATCGCTCCCTCTAACATTACTCAATTTGTGCCCTTTCTTGTGTTTCATCACTAATCTTATTTGCATATTCCAGGTTGCACATGTCCTGACACATTCAGTCACATTCAGCCAGGTGAAAACTACTGAACGTGTAGGAAGAGGAAGTGGGTGGAGGACTTATATTACAAAGACACAAGTAATAAACACCAAATTGGGAAAAGTACCTTTTTACATTCTCACACACCTTAGTACAAGCAAAAAAAAAAACACACAACATGTTTGCAATTTACGAGGGAGGTTTAAAGAGCTCAATATGGAACTAAGGAAAAGTGCAGAAAAGGTATAAGAAAACAATAAAGTAGTATTCTTTATATAAAAAAAAAAGCAGAACAGTGATTTAAAATCAAATGTTTAAAAGTAGAACTAAAGGCATTATGGATAGAGTAAAAAAGGTTTAACATGGTAATAAACCGAAAGCCAAAATTGTAACATATTGCAGCTTACTAGGAATGCACCGATATCGCTACCGGTATCAATATTGGTGCCGATACTGCGTATTTTCACGAGTACTCGTGAAAATGCTCCCGATACTGAAACCAAAGCTTTGCGGTGCAATTTACATGCATACAAAATGAATGGGCGCAACTCGCACCGCAAAGAATGGCATGCGATTTAAACAGGAATGCAGTGAAATTCCTGTCCGAATCGCATGACATTTCCCCCACGCTCTTGTGTGTGTGTGTGTGTGAAGCACCATGTAGTGAAGCAATAGGCAGATTATTCAAATGTTATAACAACTCAAAGTAAATATCTAGTCAAATCCATATCTGCAGTGTACCCGTCCTGCCGATAATAGCAAACCATGGCTGCAGGAGGTGCTCACTGGGCTGGAAGAAATGTCCGGCGGCCCGCCCCCAAGCTGGCATCACTTCCGCCTTATACCCACAAGAGTCCTGGAACTTCTCGTCCAGCCCTGTGAGCACCTCCAGCAGCCGTGGTTTGCTATTATCGGCGGGTCGGGGATACTGAAGATATGGATTTGACTAGATGTTTACTTTGTTAGTTGTTATAACATTTTAATGAACTGCCTATTGCACTACATGGCGCTTCAGAGAGTGTAAATATATAATGGAGACACAGACAGTAATAAGAACCTGACAGGTGTTCTACTCCCTCTCCACTCTATCCAAAACAAACTTTAACTTTAAGTCATACTCCAGTTGTTTTAGAATGATGACAAGGTTAGAGCCTCTGTCAGGTTTTTATTGCAGTCTCAACTGGGGAAATTTCTTTCATTTCATTTTTCCTTCTCCTGCTCACTTGCAGCAGCCCTTTAACTGGGTCTGTAGCCAGGGGGCCAGTCAGACTTTGTCACGTGATTAGCCATCCCATTGCCCACTAATCATAATCAGAGACCAGGAGCTTTCTATGATAGCTCGGTCAACGTGCTGGGAGCACGCAACAAGTGTTCTCTCAGGAAAGCATGCATGAAGTCTGGCAGTGGCGTGATTTGGCGGATTGTTTGTCAGTAGTGCTAACACCATGGCGACAATGACTATTTTGAATCCTTATGCTGCTAGCATTAGTAAATAGATAGGAAAGTTTATCATATTTACTTGATTTAAAGATTTTTTTTTTACATTTCTTTAGTTACTTCGTAGTTTCCATTCCTAGTCAAATGATGTCATACATCCCAGGAGTCTTCAGGAGGGGAGGAGGGATTTTCCCAGCTAAGCACACCCTCCTACCCGCATGCCTGAGATAGGACAGATTGATTCCAGGAAGTAAATGTTAAGATGGCCACACTGAAGTAGACAAAGGAAAATCGCCGCTCCAGGTGAGAGATTAACGACACAATTGAATACTGTATGACTCCTCACACGGATGCAAGCTCAGACTCACCTGCCGTAGAAGACTGAATGGAGGAAGAAATTGGCTGCACACCAACGGCTTTAAAGTCCATTTATTGAATGTTCCATGCAAACAATGGCACACACCACGGTTGCAAAGACCAATCATGGTGACGAGTAAGCACAGTGTAGCTTTGCAAAACTAGTTACCTTTGTCATTGTTTGCATGGAACATTCAATAAATGGACTTCAATCACATTGGTGTGCAGCAAATTTCTTTCTCCATTCAAGATGGCCACAGCCAGAAATGCTAGGGGGCATTTTGCTAAGTGATTTTTTCAGAAAAATAAAACATGGAGACATGGATGGGGGGGGGGGGGGGGGTTTGCTTTGAATATTAAAAATTAAATAGCACTTTTACATTTAGTTCCACTTTAAGGCCTACCCTCTTTGCTAATGCTCATATGTGTTACGTATGAGATTAATACAAACAAAACATTTAACAAATATTATTAGTGATTTATATACTGCACTCAAAGAACAGTCATAAGCCCCATACACACGCACGGATTATCCGAGGACCAGGTCCGTCAGACCATGTCCGTCATACTTTGTCTGATGTTGGTTTTGCGTACACACGGTCGGACAAAGTTGTCGGAAAATCCGATCATTCTGAACGTGGTGACGTTTGTTGCCTACGACGGGACTACGTAGAGGCTAGTAGCCAATAGCTTTGGTCTTGTAATGTGATCTGAGCATGCGTAGCACTTTGTCCGGTCGGAATTCGCTACACACGATCGGATTTGGTGTGATCGGTCAAAAAATCTATCCAGCAGGAGATAGGACTTTGTCCGTCAGACAATCTGATGGAAACTGTCCGATGGTGCCTACACACGGTCTGATTTTCCGACAACATTGTCCGATAGGACAGAATCCATCGGAAAATCCTACCGTGTGTATGAGGCTATACTTTTGGTATTCAAACAGTACAATGAGCAAAGCTGTAAATTCAATTTGGTACCCTAAAAGTATAGTATCAACAGAATCTATGACATGCTGGTCTGACTTCTAAAAAATGGACTTTGATTGGTTGCCATGCAAATAACGCTCTTCACATTTCAAGCTTCGATCAATTGCACTGTTTGTCGTAGAACATCTATAATACAGTGACTTTCATGGTTGTGAACCTTGTATAGGTTTCACCTAGGCACCTACACATGGCAAGGGGCTCCAGTTGTTTGGCTGTACTTCTGTGGGACACAGGAGTGCAGTTCGTTCTGCACTCCTGTGACCTGATTTTCAGCAGACAGCAGGCTGAAGCATGCTGACATCAGAGCCGGCCCAGGCTTTGGAAAGATAGCGGCCATATGGTTTGGATCCACCCACATGCCTGGACCAGCACCCAGCCCTGCCAATTAGCGAGCCTGCTCCACAGCTCAGCGCTTCAGTGAGCGTTGGGGGGGCAGAGAAGAGAGTCGGTGATTGATAGTCATCAGCTCTCTGCTCACAGAGCTGTGAGAACCAAGCGATCGACAGTGTTTAATTACTCAGTTCTAAGTCTTAGAGCTGGCAGGAGACAGATGCAGCATTGGACTGATGCTGCATCCACCTAGGTAAGTATGATAAAAAAAAAACACCTACACCATTCCCATACTTCTTTTAATTCTGGTCTAGGCCCTTGAGCCCATAGGCTTTGTAGAGCTACAGGTGAAATAAAGCCTCCATTCTTAGGTCTCGCTATTAGCCTGAGCTGTGCACAGGCCTTTATACAGTGCCTTGAAAAATAATTCATCCCCCTTGAAATTTTCCACATTTTGTCATGTTACAACCAAAAAAGTTAATATATTTTATTGGGATTTTATGTGATAGACCAACACAAAATGGCACATAAAAAGTGGGCGAAAAATTATAAAAGCTTTTCATTTTTTTTTACAAATAAATATTTGAAAAGTGTGGCGTGCATTTGTATTCAGTCCCCATGCGTCAATACTTTGTAGAACCACCTTTCACTGCAATTATAGCCGCAAGTCTTTTTGGGGGTGTCTCTACCAGCTTTGCACATCTAGAGAGTGACATTATTGCCCATTCTTCTTTGCAAATTAACTCAAGCTCTGTCAGATTGGATGGAGAGCGTCTGTGAACAGCAATTTTCAAGTATTGCCACAGATTCTCAAATGGATTTAGGTCTGGACCATTCTAACACACCTTCTTCCACATGTTTGCTGTGTCCTCCACATGGCTTCTCGCAAACTGGACTTTTTATGGCTTTCTTTCAACAATTAATTTCTTCTTGCCACTCTTACATAAAGGCCAGATTCGTGGAGTGCACAACTAATAGTTGTCCTGTGGACAGATTCTCCCACCGGAGCTGTGGATCTCTGCAGCTCCTCCAGAGTTACGATGGGCCTCTTGGCTGCTTCTCTGATTAATACTCTCCTTGTCAGTTTAAGTTGATGGCCATGTCTTTGCAGTTATGCCATACACGTTCCATTTTCGGATGATGGATTAAACAGTGCTCCGTGAGATGATTAAAGCAGGGTTAGGTTATAAAATAAAATATCCAAAGCTTTGATCTTCTCCACAACTTTATCCCTGACCTGTCGGGTGTGTTCCTTGGCCTTTATGGTGCTGTTTGTTCACTAAGGTTCTCTAACACACCTCTGAGGGCTTCACAGAACAGCTGTATTTATACTGAGATTAAATTATACACAGGTGGACTCTTTTTACTAATTAGGTGACTTCTAAAGGCTGATTGGTTCCACTAGATTTTAGTTAGGGGTACCAGAGAAAAGGTGGCTGAATACAAATGCACTCCACACTTTTCAGGTATTTGTGTAAAAAAAAAAAAATTGAAAACCATTTATCAATTATTTGCCATTTTGTCTTGGTCTATCACATAAATGTAACATGACAAAATGGGGTATGAATACTTTTTCAAGGCACTGTACATGTGTGCGAGCTGACTTATGTTCAGTGCTCTCTATCTGGTTTGGGAACCTGCTGCTAAGTGAAAAGGCTGAGTTCTGACAGTATACTAAAAAGATAAAAGTGCGGTCTAGCTGTTTTTTTAGAACCTGGGTCTGACCTGAATTTTGTTAGTGGCTTGGACAAGCAGATGCTTTGTTTATTTTATAAAAATAGACATATTGTACAAAGCCCTCCCGCATTGAACTGGGTTTGTTCATTGCCTTGCTAAACAAAACTGCAGGACAAACCTGCTTGGACTGTTACTGTCTTGTGCATGGTTTACCACTGCCACTACCAGTTGAACCCCCTTACATATCATAAATAGGGAGGGGCGAACGGTTTGGCCCGAGTGTTAGTTCGGGCCGAACTTTCTTTGTTCGGTTGTTCGACCATTTGTTCGGCCCACCCGAACCGACCACAATGCATTTCGGCGCTGAACAGTGCATTGCAAGCCCTGATTGGCTGAAGCTTTCACTGCTTTAGCCAATCAGGGCACAGAGCACTGTCATTCATAATTGCATAGCTCCCAACTGTCCCTGATTTGGAGCAATGTCCCTCTGTCCCTCTTTCCACCACATTTTGGTCTGATCTATATAGTTGTATATAAAATGCACTTTTTATCTTTCAAAAAGTGTTTCCTAGTGCTAAACCCTTCATCCAAATTCTAAATTGCTACATTGTAAAATTTAAAAGCCAATGTAAAGGAATAGTAGTGGTAAAAAAAAAAAAAAAAACGAATTAACCTTTTTTTTCTTTTTGTTAATTCTCCTTTAAGGGGGTGTGGCAGGGGGCATGTCCTATGCCTACATATGTTTGCTAGTAGGTGTCCCTCATTCCCATCTCAAAATGTTGGGAGGTATGTGATTGCACACTGTCATCATGACTTTATCCAATCAGGGCTCATTCCCGCCCCACAGTATAAAATAATTCTTTCAATGACAGCCGTTTTCAGTGTGATTTTGGCGAGAGAGATAGCACTGAACAGAGCTCTGTTCATTGCTATTAGTTAGTGTGCTATACTGCGCTATTTTGCTTAAATTGTCAGTGTAGAATATTAGTTTAGTGTCAGTCTAGGGACAGAAAATACAGAGCCTCCTGGCTTATACTGTACATACAGCCACAAATGTGCAATAAATGTGTCCATAGGAAAAGGTGGACATGGTGGTCATCCTCAGGCAGGGCACCATTTCCTCTGTTTAGTGAGTTTGCCAATGCTATCCAGCCACAGCATGCAGATGAGGTGGTGGACTGGCTTACTAAACCTTCCTCATCCTCCTCATCCTCTGTCACGCAAGTAGAGACAAGTGTGCAGTCCCCTGCATTTGCCAGAGTGGATAAACCTGCCTCCTTGTCCACATCTATTCCTGCCATAGCCCCAACATCAGCCATTGAGGAGCTAATTTATTTGACCACAGCGTCAGCCACTTGCTTCTTGATGATGCCCAGCCATTACTGGATTCAGATGTTGGTTCTGAGGTTGAGGATGACAGGAACATGAGCCTAAAGAGAGGGAGGAACACTGGTAGACAAATTGGCATTCATGTTCCCCAAGCCTCTGCGGATTGCGAAGTTGTCTCCAGTGGTAATGATGAAGATGGAGGAGATGGAGATGATGATGAGGTCACTGATGTGACTTGGGTGCCAGATAGAGCAGAGGAGGAAACTGAAGGTGAGGCAGCACAACCCCAAGGAGGCCGACATCAAGAGAGTAGAGAGCAGCCACCCTATTCCATCACATTCTGCAGCTGTTATCTCCCGGCCCACTCCCCAAAGCTCAGCTGTCTGGGCCTTTTTGAGCACATCTGCAGCAGATTGCACTGTTGCTATCTGCAAACTGTGTCTCAGGCACATCAAACGTGGCAAAAACACCAACTATTTGGGTACCCCATACCTAACAAGGCATTTAACGTCCAACCACTCAGCCCGTTGGCAAGAGCACCTAAAAGCCACACAAAAGGGGCACAAATCTGTCCTTACCCACTTCAGTCTTCCCCTGCGATACCGAGTCATTACCTTTCAGCAGCCTCCAGCGATGATGGCATAGCACAGGGTGTCCCAGGTCCTAGCAGCACACCTGCCAGCAGCACACCTGCCAGCAGCACACCACCAGCTGCATACTGTAGCCAGCTAATTTCTCTGCCCCATCTGTTGCAGCGGAAAAGAAAATACAGTCCCTGCCACCCACATGCCCAGTGTCTGAATGCAAGCTTGTCAAAACTGTTGGCTCTCCAACTTCTGCCTTTCAGCCTGGTGGATTCTGCTCCCTTCTGTGAATTCATACAATCTGCTGTACCACAATGAAAGGTTCCCAGTTGCTACTACTTTTCACGTAAGGCCGTTCTATCTCTCTACCATCACGTGGAAGGGAATGTTCTGTGATCGTTGGGCAAGGCAGTCGGCCGTAAAATCCACCTTACTGCTGACACGTGGTCCAGCAAGCATGGGCAGGGACTATATATTTAGTTCACAGCACACTGGGAAATGCTGCTTGCAACTCAAAAGGATGCAGGACAGGGCTCGTGCTGCAGCTTGTTGTGCCCCACGTCTCCATATAGCTGGTGGTGATGATGCCAGACCTGTGAGCTGAACCCCCTCCTCCACCTCGGCCACCTCCATGCCATCCTCTGCAGAATTGTCCTATGAACATCGGGTACTCCCTAAGCGTTCAAAGGGCTATTCCCAGAGCCAGGCTAAAAGGTGCCATGCAGTGCTTCAGCTGGTGTGTTTAGGGGACAGGAACCACACTGGAACAGAGATTCTTGCAGCTCTGCAGGGACAGGCCCGCCAGCTGGAGCCAGGAATGGCGGTGTCCGATAATGGCTCAAACCTCCTGTCCGCCCTTAGACAGGGAAAGTTGACACATGTGCCATGCCTGGCACATGTACTCAATTTGGTTGTGCAGCATTTCCTAAGTACGTACCCAGGGTTGCAAGATGTACTAAAACAGGCCAGAAGAGTCTGTAGCCATTTCAGGGGGTCATACACAGCCAGTGCTCGGTCGGGTGAAATTCAGCAGGAATTCCACCTGCCCGTAAACCACCTGATTTGTAAATGTCCACCAGGTGGAACTCAACTTTGGGAATGCTTCAGCGGCTATACATGCAGCAGAGGGCTGTCAAGGAGTATCTGTGCCAGTACAGAACGACAACAGGTTCAGGCCGCCTCAGCTTTTTCCCCCCCGCGCCAATGGCTGTTCATTAAGGATGCATGCACTGTATTGTCACCATTTGAGGAGGCCACAAGGATGGTGAGCAGTGACAGTGCATTCATCAGTGACACAATCCCTGTTGTGTTCCTGCTGTAGCAGACTCTGCATGGCATTATGAACAGGGCACTGGAGGCAGAGAAGCAGGAGGAAGACTTCCTTTCCTCTCAAGGCCCACTTTATCTAGACACCATTATTCCTTTGTCACAGAACACACAGGAGGAGAGAGGGGAGGAGGATGAGGAGGAGGATTCTGACACTGTCATAAGCTTCAAAGAAGAGGAAGACATGCGTCAATCTGTAAGTGATGGCTTTCCAACCCCAGGACCCTTGGGAGTAGTACGTGGCTGGGAGGAGGAAGTTCCAGATGCTGTCATCCTGAGTGACCCGGGGAGTCTGCTTATCAAGCCCCCTCATGCTTCAAAGCCTGCAAAAGAACCCAAGAATACGTGGCATAAAAGAGCAGGATGATTACTGGTTGACAACCCTCCTTGACCACCGTTATAAGGGGAAGGTCTCAGAATTCATCACGTCCCCACAGAGAGTGCAGAAGATAAAATCTCTTGAGGACATGTTAAAGAGGATTTTATTAAATGCTTTTCTTGACTCCAGTAGGTTACAGTGTGGTGAAAAACGTTCTTTTGAGTCTTCTGTTGGTCAAGAGAGGAGCGTTGGAGAAGGCATTGGAGTGAGGCATTTCGGAATTTTTTTAGTCCTCGCCGCCCAGGGCTGTCGGCTTCCACATCCCATCGGCAGCATCTGCATCACATGGTGGACAATTACCTCGGGGCCAAAACAGAGATGGAGAGCTTTCCAGCTGACAATCCACTGACTTACTGGGTCATGAGAATAGACCAATTGCCAGATTTTGCTCAGTATGCTATTGAGTTGTTGGGCTGCCCTGCATCCAGCATGCTTTCAGAACAGGCATTCAGTGCTGCAGGAGGTTTCATTACTGATCATAGAACGCATCTGTCCACAGACTCCGTGGACTGTTTGACTTTTATAAAAATGAATCAGTCCTGGATTACCAGCTATTAAGCCCCTGATGCCAATATCACTGATTAAGACTTTTTGGGATGTGGAATCTCTGCAGGAATTCGAGGCTCAATGTTCAATCATTTCATCTGAAAGAATGTTTTTGGTATAGGTTTCATGGGCACAATTAATACCCAAAGACCAATTTTTCAGCACCTGTTTGACAGGTGCATATCATTGCAATTTCTTACAGCAAAGCCAATTCTTGCTTTCATCAAGAGTACCTCTATAGGGTAACAGTGGGAAGGCCCATCCCTAAGACGCCACGACACCCAAAGACCAATTTTTATGCACCCGTTACTTCTATCCAAAGTCAAAGTGACGCCAGAATTTATCCAAAGAATCTCTAATCTTGTTCCCAGTGCACTACTTAGTGGCCTTATCATACACACTGGTTCCCCAGCTGTTGCTGAGCAAAATAAAGGCAACTTGCAGGGAAGATGTCGTTTTTTTGGGGCTGTATAAGTGCAATTATTGCAGCAGCAGTTTCTAGACATGGTACAGATCTGCCACTTTACAGGTAGACTAAGGGGACCCCCCAGGCACTATATTGGAAGGAATTTTTAATTTTTATGCTTTCACTTTAAAAATCTAAAAATACCAGCTCATTTAAAAATGACGTTTTTCACAAACTTTTTTTTTTTATTGATACATTTCCCCCAGGGCAGGACCCGGACCCCTATAACCATTGTATGCCCAATCACTTGCATATAAGCCTTCAAAACGGGCACTTTAGATTTTTGAAGTTTGAGTCCTATTGACTTTAATGGGATCCATTCAGCCCATCCCTAATCATAAATACGAAAGCCTTGCCAAAACCTGACAACCATGAACAAGGTGTACTTGTACCCATCCCTTTTACTATTGCACAGCTTACACTTACCACAGAAATAAAAGAATGCCTTGCATAACCAGAGGTGAGTGATTCAGATGTACTCACGTGTGAAATGCTGAAAAGTAGTGGGGGGGGGGGGGGTGCTGTACCCGAAAGATGGAATTTAAATCTGTCTACATATATTCTTAATAGCTTTAAGTATGTAGGTACCACACCACATACCTCTAATAAAGGGCTCTACAATAATGGAATCCTAGTGCTATGTAATTTGACTTAATTTCATCAAAATGAAATGCACACAAAAAAAAAAACATTCAGATTTCTGATATCTTTATTCAGATCAGTTAAAACGGAACTACACTGTATCTGAACACCACAAACCAAAATCGCTATCGAATTCATTTTTAATATTCAAAGCAAATTCCACCATCCATCCATGTCTCCATGCTTTAATTTGCTGAGAACTCACTTAGAAAAACACCCCCTAGCATTTATTGAGCAAGAGCAGATGATTACTGTAGCAAATACCGTATTTATCAGCGTATAACACGCACCCCAAGTTTAGGAGGGCATTTTAAGGAAAAAAGTTTTAGGAGGGAAGTTTAGGGAAAAAAAAAAACTTACATTTAAGCGTCATTTGCAACTTGCCCAGCGTCATTGCAGCCTTGCCCAGCGTCATTGCAGCCTTGCCCAGCATCATTGCAGCCTTGCCCAGCGTCATTGCAGCTTGCCCAGCGTCATTGCAGCTTGCCCAGCGTCATTGTAGCTTTATAGAAAAAGAATATACAATATACAATAATTTATATTATTAAAATGCGAGCTCTGGTTTACATTATACAATCTATCTAGGCAAGAAGAGGTACATGCAAGAATCTATATAACAATATTTTTGATTCATAAAACAGCTGTGGTAAAGTAGATTTCAGGAAAAAAGATTTGTCTGGCGAAGGTGCACCCCAATGCCCCAATGCATTTCGACCGTATTTGTGGTCGTCTTCCTCTTTTTTCCCCCCTGAAGAAGACCACAAATATGGTCGAAATGCATTGGGGCATTGGGGTGCACCTTCTCCAGACAAATCTTTTTTCCTAAAATCTACTTTACCACAGCTGTTTTATGAATCAAAAATATTGTTATATAGATTCTTGCATGTACCTCTTCTTGCCTAGATAGATTGTATAATGTAAACCAGAGCTCGCATTTTAATAATATAAATTTACATGTATGGTGTTTTGGATACTATATTAATAAAATTTGTTGAATTTTTCAAGATGGTGTTTTCTTTTGCTGCCAAAAAACCCCACGGGGAATATTGTATATTCTTTTTCTATAAATGTATCCGGGGTGAGCAGCCAGCTCCAAAATTAATAACTTTTATTGGTACACCCACATCCCTCTTTTCAGTGTCATTGTAGCTTGCCAGCGTCATTTGCAGTCTTGCCCGTGTTTAAATTTCCCGCTGCCGGAAAAGACAGAAGCGCCGCCGGAAAAGACCGAAGCGCCGCCGGAAAAGACCGAGCCCACTAGGGATGGGCCCGGTGCTCGATTCGAACCCACGTTCGCATCGAGCACCGGGCGTTCGCTCGCTCGGCGAGCCCAGAACTATTTGGGCCGTTCGCATCACATTCGTGTGATGCGAGCGGTCCCCGCAATGCATGCATGCGGCTCAGCGGCGCGGCCGGCGCAGTGCATTGCTGGCTGATGATTGGCCAAGCATGCACTGTGACCCCGCATGCTTGGCCAATCACAGCGCCTGGAAACTCGGAGAGCAATAATTGGCTACAGGCAGGACGCCTGTAGCCAATTAAAGCTCAGGGGCTTTAGTACACGCCCCACCATTTAAAAGGCCGCCACGCCGTCGGCGCCGGTCACATGAGTTCCGGCTTTAGGAGAGATCAGTCTGCTGATTCTGTCTTTGCTTGATTCATTGCTACAGAAAGATTTGCTCTTCTTTGCTAAACCATTGGCTATTTCTTTGCTAAACCATTGCTACCTAAGTCATTGATCGTTCATTGCTGCTGATTGCACAGTTAGTGTGTTATTAGCTGCTGCTGGGGATTAGTCTGGTGCGTGCTTACTGTTAGTACAGTATTGCAGTAGTACCAACCGCAGTGCTGTTAGCACAGCATTGCACCCCAACAGCACCCATAGGACTTCTAGTGTGTTAGTGGCAGCAAACAGAGCTCCTATATTTTCTTTTCAGCAGCACCCATAGGACTTCTAGTGTGTTAGTGGCATCACACAGAGCTCCCATATTTTCTTCCCAGAAGCACCCATAGGACTTCTAGTGTGTTAGTGGCATCACACAGAGCTCCCATATTTTCTTCCCAGAAGCACCCATAGGACTTCTAGTGTGTTAGTGGCATCACACAGAGCTCCCATATTTTCTTCCCAGAAGCACCCATAGGACTTCTAGTGTGTTAGAGGCATCACACAGAGCTCCCATATTTTCTTCCCAGAAGCACCCATAGGACTTCTAGTGTGTTAGTGGCATCACACAGAGCTCCCATATTTTCTTCCCAGAAGCACCCATAGGACTTCTAGTGTGTTAGTGGCATCACACAGAGCTCCCATATTTTCTTCCCAGAAGCACCCATAGGACTTCTAGTGTGTTAGTGGCGTCACACAGAGCTCCTATATTTTCTTCTCAGAAGCACCCATAGGACTTCTAGTGTGTTAGTGGCATCACACAGAGCTCCTATATTTTCTTCCTAGAAGCACCCATAGGACTTCTAGTGTGTTAGTGGCATCACACAGAGCTCCCATATTTTTCTCCCAGAAGCACCCATAGGACTTCTAGTGTGTTAGTGGCATCACACAGAGCTCCCATATTTTCTTCCCAGAAGCACCAATAGGACTTCTAGTGTGTTAGTGGCATCACACAGAGCTCCCATATTTTCTTCCCAGAAGCACCCATAGGACTTCTAGTGTGTTAGTGGCATCACACAGAGCTCCTATATTTTCTTCACAGAAGCACCCATAGGACTTCTAGTGTGTTAGTGGCATCACACAGAGCTCCTATATTTTCTTACCAGAAGCACCCATAGGACTTCTAGTGTGTTAGTGGCATCACACAGAGCTCCCATATTTTCTTCCCAGAAGCACCCATAGGACTTCTAGTGTGTTAGTGGCATCACACAGAGCTCCCATATTTTCTTCCCAGAAGCACCCATAGGACTTCTAGTGTGTTAGTGGCATCACACAGAGCTCCTATATTTTCTTCCCAGAAGCACCCATAGGACTTCTAGTGTGTTAGTGGCATCACACAGAGCTCCTATATTTTCTTCCCAGAAGCACCCATAGGACTTCTAGTGTGTTAGTGGCATCACACAGAGCTCCTATATTTTCTTCCAGAAGCACCCATAGGACTTCTAGTGTGTTAGTGGCATCACACAGAGCTCCTATATTTTCTTCCCAGAAGCACCCATAGGACTTCTAGTGTGTTAGTGGCATCACACAGAGCTCCTATATTTTCTTCCCAGAAGCACCCATAGGACTTCTAGTGTGTTAGTGGCATCACACAGAGCTCCTATATTTTCTTCCCAGAAGCACCCATAGGACTTCTAGTGTGTTAGTGGCATCACACAGAGCTCCTATATTTTATACCAAGAAGCACCCATAGGACTTCTAGTGTGTTAGTGGCATCACACAGAGCCCCTATATTTTCTTCCCAGAAGCACCCATAGGACTTCTAGTGTGTTAGTGGCATCACACAGAGCTCCTATATTTTCTTCCCAGAAGCACCCATAGGACTTCTAGTGTGTTAGTGGCATCACACAGAGCTCCTATATTTTCTTCCCAGAAGCACCCATAGGACTTCTAGTGTGTTAGTGCCATCACACAGAGCTCCTATATTTTCTTCCCAGAAGCACCCATAGGACTTCTAGTGTGTTAGTGGCATCACACAGAGCTCCTATATTTTCTTCCCAGAAGCACCCATAGGACTTCTAGTGTGTTAGTGGCAGCACACAGAGCTCCTATATTTTCTTCTCAGCAGCACCCATTTTTTATACTATATACACTACCGACTACAATGGCTGGAAGACCGCCAAGGAGAGGCAGAGCGTGCCGAGGCAAGAACACAGGGCAGGCAGGCTCTGTTTCTAGAGACAACAGTGCTGGCCGTGGACGTGGTCGTGCATCGTCATCAGCACGTGGCCATGGGACACGCTTGTCTTTGTTTTCGGCAGCTGGACATGTGGAGCCGCATCATGCCGAAGGCTTGGTAGAATGGATGACCAAGCCCTCCTCATCCTCCTCATCCTCTCTCACCCAGGCTCAGGGTACTGGCAGAGCAGCTGCCAACGCGTACTCAATGGCATCATCAGCCACCCCTTCCCTAGACCCACCATGTCCTCCTGAGGAGTCCCCCGAACTGTTTGAGCACAGTGTTGGGTACATGCTCCAGGAGGATGCCCAACGATTGGAAGGCTCGGATGATGATACCCAGCTTGAGGAAGGCAGTAGTGTGCGCGCAGAGAGAGGGGATGCTGAAGGACAGCAATCTGGCAGTACTGTTCCACCAGCTGCAGCTTACTGCCAGGTTTGCTCTAGTGGTGAAGAGGGAGGGGATGATGAGGTCACTGACTCCACGTGGGTGCCTGAAGGGAGAGAGGAGGAGGAGGTGGAGGAGGAGGAGGAGGAGGATGCAGCGTCACATGTCCAACGAGGCAGGATGCCCCCTGGAGGCCAGCTAGAGGACAGCACAGCAACTGTACCACACCGCAGAGCTCCGCCTGTGCAGGGCGCTGCCTCTGCACGTTATCAAAAAAGTTCTTTGGTGTGGGCCTTTTTTGAGACGAGTGCATCAGATCGCACCACTGCTATTTGCAATATTTGTCTCAAGCGTATCTCGCATGGCCAAAACATCAGCCGCTTGGGCACCACAAGCATGAGCAGACATATGTCGACCTGCCATGCAGCTCGTTGGCAAGCACACATAAAAGACCCACACCAAAGAACAAAGCGGACCTCTCCTTGCTCCTCATCAGCTGGGATCTCCATCCCCACTATATCTTCAGTCCTCTCTGAAAGCTGCTCTGAGAGGACTGAAGGTGTAGAATTAGGTGTGTCACAACCAAGTACTTGCAGTACACCGACGTCCGATTGTAGCAGGCAAATTTCCCTGCCTCAGCTGCTGGACCGTCGAAAGAAGTATACTCCCAGCCATCCACATGCCCAGCGGTTGAATGCTAGCTTGGCTAAATTGCTAGCACTTCAACTGCTGCCTTTTCAGTTGGTAGACTCGGCCCCCTTCCGTGAGTTTGTTCAATGTGCGGTTCCTCAGTGGCAGGTTCCCAAACGCCACTTTTTCTCACGGAAGGCGATTCCGTCTCTCTACCGGCATGTGGAAGGCAATGTCCATGCCTCGCTGGACAGGGCGGTCAGCGGTAAGGTGCATATTACCGCTGACTCATGGTCCAGCAGGCATGGACAGGGACGTTATCTTTCTTTCACGGCCCATTGGGTCACTCTATTGGCAGCAGGGAGGGATGCAGGACAAGGTGCAGTAGTGTTGGAGGTTGTTCCGCCACCACGCCTCCAAAATGCTACTACTGGTTGTGACACACCTCTCTCCTCCACCCCCTCCTCTTCTTCTTCCTCCAGTGCTCTGTCCTCGGAACCAGCAGTGCTCCGTAGGCGTACAAGGGGCTACGCGAGTACGCAGGCAAAAAGATGCCATGCCGTGCTTGCGCTGGTGTGTTTGGGGGACAGGAGCCACACTGGGCCAGAGGTTCTGGCAGCTCTGCAGGGGCAGGCCGAGAGGTGGTTGACGCCACGCCAGCTTAAGCCAGGAATGGTCGTTTCTGCCAATGGCACCAACCTCCTCTCCGCCCTGCGACAGGGGCAGCTCACCCATGTGCCCTGTATGGCTCACGTCCTCAACCTGGTGGTGCAGCGGTTCTTGGGCAGGTTCCCAGGCTTACAGGATGTCCTGAGGCAGGCCAGGAAAGTCTGTGTGCATTTCCGCCGATCTTATAATGCCAGTGCTCGGCTGACTGAGCTGCAAAAGGAGCTGAACCTGCCCAAGAACCGCCTAATATGTGACATGCCCACCAGGTGGAACTCAACGTTGGCCATGCTGCAGCGACTGCACACGCAGCAGAGGGCCATCAATGATTACCTTTGCGACTACGGCACCAGGACAGGGTCAGGGGAGCTTGGCTTTTTTTCCCCACGCCAGTGGAGCATGATCAGGGATGCATGCACTGTCCTCTCACCATTTGAGGAGGCCACGAGGATGGTGAGCAGTGACAGTGCATGCATCAGTGACACTGTACCTCTTGTCCACCTGTTGGAGCATACGCTGCGTGGGATAATGGACAGGGCACTTGAGGCAGAACAGAGGCAGGAAGAGGTGGACTTCCTTGCCTCTCAAGGCCCCCTTTATCCAGACAGTGCTTCTTCTGTCCCACCCATCACACAGGAAGAGGATGAGGAGGAGGAGGAGGAGGAGGAGGAGGATTGTGTGAGCATGGAGGTGGAGCCTGGCACTCAGCATCAGCAGCAGCAGTCTTTTAGGGATGATGTACAGTCCCAACAAACCAGTGGACTTGTACGTGGCTGGGAGGAGGTGGCTGGCGATCATGTCATCCTCAGTGACCCAGAAGACTCCGGACCGAATGCCTCAGCTAACCTACGCTGCATGGCCTCCCTGATCCTGCAAAGCCTGCGGAAGGATCCTCGTGTTCTTCGGATCAAGGAGAGGGACCATTACTGGCTGGCCACTCTCCTTGATCCACGGTACAAGGGTAAGGTTGCGGACCTTATCTTGCCGTCGCAGAGGGAGCAGAGGATGAGACATCTCAGGGAGGCCTTGCAGAAAGGTCTGTGCAACGCGTTCCCAGAAACTGGGAGGTTACAAACTCCTGGTCCTGGACGACGAGTTGCTGAGGCTTCGGTCAGTAGCAGAAGGAGCGGTGGGAAAGGTGGACCTCTGACCGATGCGTTCAGACAATTTTTTAGTCCGCAGCCCCAAGGTATGATCGGTTCCAGCAACCATCGCCAGCGTCTGATATACATGGTGCAGGAATACCTAGGGGCAAGGTCAGACTTGGACACCTTTCCCACCGAAAATCCTCTGGCTTACTGGGTCCTGAGGATGGATCACTGGCCAGAGCTTGCACAGTATGCAATTGAGCTACTGGCCTGTCCTGCATCCAGCGTTCTTTCCGAACGCACATTCAGTGCTGCTGGAGGATTTGTCACCGATCATAGGGTGCGCCTGTCCACCGACTCGGTTGATCGACTGACCTTCATAAAAATGAATCAGTCTTGGGTCACCACCAGCTACCAGGCACCTGAAGCGGATATAACGGAATAATTTATAATGTCACATCCCTTCAAGACTGCCTATGCTGATGCTGAGTGACTGTCCTGTTATGTTCACTGACTATCCTCTTCCTCCTCCTCAATGATCCATGCCACCACACCAGTGCCTAAGGCACAATTTTTCGGCCCCTGTATAACAGGGGCGTGTACTTACAATTTTTTTAAAAAAAATGCTTCGCTACAGGTGTGACTGCTGTGCTCCAAGTACAGTATCTGTGAGGGGTTGCAGTGTTGTGGCACCAGCACCAGTGCCTAAGGCACAATTTTTCAGCCCCTGTTGGGGCGTGTAATTACAATTTTTAGCCAATGCTTTGCAACAGGTCTCATTGCTGTGCTCAGAGTACAGTATCTGTGAGGGGTTGCAGTGTTGTGGCACCAGCACCAGTGCCTAAGGCACAATTTTTCAGCCCCTGTGTAACAGGGACGTGTAATTACAATTTTTTAAAAAGATGCTTCGCAACAGGTGTGACTGCTGTGCTCCAAGTACAGTATCTGTGAGGGGTTGCAGTGTTGTGGCACCAGCACCAGTGCCTAAGGCACAATTTTTCAGCCCCTGTATAACAGGGGCGTGTAATTACAATTTTTTAAAAAGATGCTACGCAACAGGTGTGACTGCTGTGCTCCAAGTACAGTATCTGTGAGGGGTTGCAGTGTTGTGGCACCAGCACCAGTGCCTAAGGCACAATTTTTCAGCCCCTGTTGGGGGGGTGTAATTACAATTTTTAGGCAATGCTTTGCAACAGGTCTCATTGCTGTGCTCAGAGTACAGTATCTGTTCGGGGTTGCAGTGTTGTGGCACAGCACCAGTGCCTAAGGCACAACTTTTCAGCCCCTGTATAACAGGGGCGTGTAATTACAATTTTTTAAAAAGATGCTTCGCAACAGGTGTGACTGCTGTGCTCCAAGTACAGTATCTGTGAGGGGTTGCAGTGTTGTGGCACCAGCACCAGTGCCTAAGGCACAATTTTTCAGCCCCTGTTGGGGCGTGTAATTACAATTTTTAGGCAATGCTTTGCAACAGGTCTCATTGCTGTGCTAAGAGTACAGTATCTGTGAGGGGTTGCAGTGTTGTGGCACCAGCACCAATGCCTAAGGCACAATTTTTCAGCCCCTGTTTAACAGGGGCGTGTAATTACAAATCTTGATCTAATAGTTCACAGCAGGGCCCATTCCTGCGCCCACCAAGAGTAACTGTGAGGGCTTACAGTCTTGTGGCAACACCGTCCACCACCACCACCACCACCAAAGGCCCAATTTTTCTGCCCTGTTCAACAGGTGCATGCAATTACAAATCTTGATCTAATAACTCACAGCAGGGCCCATTCCTGCACCCACCAAGAGTAACTGTGAGGGCTTACAGTCTTGTGGCAACACCGTCCCACCACCACCACCACCACCAAAGGCCCAATTTGTTCTGCCCGGTTCAACAGGTGCATGCAAGTACAAATCTTGATCTATTAACTCACAGCAGGGCCCATTCCTGTGCCCACCAGTCTTGTGGCTACACCAACATCTAATAGGGCAAATTTCTGCAGAGTATATACGGCAGGCCCCTACTTTCAAACATCCAACTTACAAACGACTCCTACTTGCAAACGGAAAGAGAAAACAGGAAGTGAGAGGAAATCTACCCCTAGGAAGGGAAATTCTATCCTGTTAGATTTAATTTGGGAAAAAGGTATCTCCTCTCTACTGATGCTTTATCACCAATCCTTGTTTCAATTAAAACCCCACTTTTCCAAAAACATTTGTCATTGGGACGGAAAGTGAGGTGACATGTTCTGAACAGATGTGCAAAGACAGCAAATGTTACAGGGGTGATAACCCCTCCCTATGTTCTCCAAAAAGCTTAAAAATAGATTTTTTTGGGATGGAGCTACACTTCATAATGTACCTGTTCAGATTCTACTTAAGAACAAACCTACAGTCCGTGTCTTGTTTGCACCACCTATATACTGCTGTTCAGAGTATATAGGGTTGTAGGTATAGGGTTTTATTTGGGGTGCGGGGTCCCCATTAATATCCATACAAGACCCAAAGGGGCTGGGGTGGGGGGGGGGGGGTGATGGGGTAGCCATGCCATTTTTCTCAAGGATTTTCAGCCATATGGGGGCCAGGACAAGACATGACATTAAAGCCGCAAGTGGTTTTAAATGGCTTCTTTTTTTCCTTTACAAATGTCATTTTGTGCAAGGACAGTTCTAAACACGGGAAACACATGCCACTTCACAGGCATACTTTAGACACCCCCCAGGTACCATATTTAAAGGAAAATTTCACTTTTTTTTTTTTCACTTTATGCATCATTAAAATGACTGCTCCCGAAAAAACGTTAGTTTTTAAAAGTTCTTTTTGCATTGATATATGTCCCCTGGGGCAGGACCCGGGTCCCCAAACCTGTTTTATGACATTAACATGCATATTGGCCGTTGTAATTAGCAATTTTGAGGTTTTCGAACGTTCGCGTCCATTATAACGAATAGGGTTCGAAAATTTGCGCGAACTTTCGGTCCGTTCGAAGGTTCTGGTGCGAACCGAACCCGGGGGTGTTCGGCTCATCCCTTTCTTTAGTTACTTCCTAGTTTCCATTCCTAGTAAAATGATGTCATACATCCCAGGAGTCTTCAGGAGGGGAGGAGGGATTTTCCCAGCTAAGCACACCCTCCTACCTGCATGCCTGAGATAGGACAGATGGATTCCAGGAAGTAAATGCTACATGAATTATCTACCTTTACTCAAGATGGCCACACTGAAGTGGACAGCAAAGGAAAATCGCCACTCCAGGTGAGAGACTCCAGACACAATTGAATAATGTAGGACTCCTCACACAGGCGCAAGCCCCGGCTCACCTGCCATAGAAGACTGAATGGAGGAAGAAATTGGCTGCACATCGATGTGATTGAAGTCCAGTTATTGAATGTTCCATGCAAACAATGACACACACCACGGTTGCAAAAGCCAATCATGGTGATGAGTAAGCAGTCTATATGTTCGAAACTAGTCCACCTCTGTTCCGGCTTTTGCAACCGTGGTGTGTGTCATTGTTTGCATGCAACATTCAATAAATGGACTTCAATCATGTTCAAGATGGCCACAGCCAGAAATGCTAGGGGGCATTTTTCTAAGTGATTTTTTCAGAAAAATAAAACATGGAGACATGGACGGATGGGGGAGTTTGCTTTGAATAAATTAATTGAATAGCACTTTTGGTTTGTGGTGTTCAGATACAGTTTAGTTTCACTTTAAGGCTTACCTACCCTCTTTGCTGATGCTCATATGTGTTACGTTTGAGATTAATACAAACAAAACATTTAACAATATTATTAGTGATGTATATACTGCACTCAAAGAACAGTCATACTTCAGGTATTCAAACAGTACAATGAGCAAAGCTGTAAATTCAATTTTAGGGTACCAAAGTATAGTATCAAGAGAATCCATCACATGCTGGTCTGACTTCTAAAAAATGGACTTTGATTGGTTGCCAAGCAATAATGCTCTTCACATTTAGAACTTTGATCAATGCACTTTGTCGTAGAACATCTGTAATATAGTGGCTTTCATGGTTGTGAACTTTGTATAGGTGTCACCTAGGTTTCCACCTACACATGGCAAGGGGCTCCAGTTGGTGACTTATATGGAGAAAAAACTTTCTGCTTTCTTAAAGGAGAAGTACAGCCAAAGCTTGTTTAGCTGTACTTCTGTGGATAACAGGAGTGTTCTGCACTCCTGTGACCAGTGACCAGTTCGTTCTGCACTCCTGTGACCAGTTTTCAGCAGACAGCAGCCTGAAACCTGCTGACCACTGACATCACAGAGCCGGTCCAGGCTCTGGAAAGATAGCGGCCATATGGTTGGGATCCACCCACATGCCTGGACCGGCACCCGGCTCAGCCGATTAGCGATCCTCCTCCACAGCTCAGCACTCCAGTGCAAAGAACTCTTTCTGGTGGTTTGTCAAGGAAGTTACATGTAGAGGCATCTGAAGCAGATTAGAGTTGGCACACCATATATAAGCAGGGCTAGGGGTACTACCACTATCGACATGTGTGGCGTGTGGTCAGACCACGAGATATCGTGGATGGTAGAGGAGAACACCGCCTGTAAGAGGGTTCTATCTACAACAATCATGTCTAAGTGTGAATAGGAGTTATGTCTGGAGGAGTGGAAGGTGTAATCACGCTCATTAGAGTGTTGACACCTCCAGACATCATAAAGATCTTTTTAATGAAGTATAGACTGTAGCATAGGTAAGGGGCGTGAAGATCTAGTGGTTGTGTCCACAGTGTAGTCCGCTGTGATGTTATCCCCACAGATGATTAAAGAGACTTTCTTGATTGCTGTGAGTTTGTTGAAGAGTCTCTTAAGGAATCTTATTTATTTATTTTTTAACCACTGCGCGCCCGCGCTATAGCCAAAAGACGGCTTCAGCGAGGACGCTCCCTGCCGGGTGGACGTCCCTGGACGTCCCTAGACGTCCTGATGTTTACTTCCCTAATGCGCGCTCCTAAGAGGGCATCGGGGAAGTTCTGTGCTGGCCATGTCCGTAGGACACAGCCAGTCACAGATCGCTGTAAACGGCCAATCACAGCGGCCGTTTACAGCGCGATCGGCGTGTCCAATGAGAGATGATCTCATATGTAAACATATGAGATCATCTCTCAGCGCCGCTCTCTCTCCTCACACAGAGACAGCATGTGAGGAGGGAGAGATGAACGGCTGTGCCATCTGTCATCAATGCCACCTGTCAGTGTCACGTGTCATCAATGCCACTCATCAGTGTCACGTGTCATCAGTGCCATCTGTCATCAGTGCCACGTATTAGTGCCATCTGTCAGTGTCATCAATGCCACGTATCAGTGTCATCTGTCATCAGTGTCACGTGTCATCAGTGCCACGTATTAGTGCCATCTCTCATCAGTGCCATGTATTAGTGCCACATGATATCAGTGCCACGTATAAGTGCCATCTGTCACCAGTGCCACATATTAGTGCCATCTGTCAGTGTCACGTGTCATCAGTGCCCCGTATTAGTGTCACGTGTCATCAGTGCCACATCAGTGTCACGTGTCATCAGTGCCACGTATCAGTACCTGTCAGTGCCACGTCAGTGTCACGTGTCATTGTCCTGGTGCTCCAGGGCCTTCAAAAAGTGTAATAGGTGGTCAACAAGTTAGTGTAATTTATGCTCCTAGAACACGGGATGGCGCTCCCTGCATGTTGGGCCTCTCTAAGTGGCCAGGCTGTGTAAAAGTTCCACACATGTGGTATTGTAATACTCAGGAGGAGTAGCAGAATTTATTTTGGGGTGTCATTTGTGGTATACACATGCCATGTGAGAGAAATAACCTATTACAATGACAATTTTGTGGAAAAAAAATAAAAATAAAAAAATAATTCATTTTGCAAAGAATTGTGGGAAAAAAATGACAACATCAAAAAGCTCACCATGCCTCTTACTAAATACCTTGGAATGTCTACTTTCCAAAAAAGGGGTCATTTGGGGGGTATTTGTACTTTCCTGGCTTGTTTGGGTCACAAGAAATGAGATAGGCCACCAGTACATCAGATGTGATAAATTTTGTATGATTCGCACCACAGTTTGTAGAGTCTGTAACTTTCACAAAGACCAAATAATATCCACTAATTTGGGTTATTTTTACCAAAGATATGTAGCAGTATAAATTGTGGCCAAAATTTATGAATAAAAATTTATAATTTGCTAAATTTTATCACAGAAACAAAGAAAAATTTGTTTTTTTTTCAAATTTTTTGGTCTTTTTTCAAAAAATAAAAACCCCAGAGGTGATCAAATACCACCAAAAGAAAGCTCTATTTGTGGGAAAAGGAGGACAAAAAATTCATTTGGGTACAGTATTGCATGACTGAGTAATTGTCATTCAAAGTGTGAGAGCACCGAAAGCTGAAAATTGGTCTGGGCAGGAAGGATGTTTAAGTGCCCTGTAAGCAAAAGGTTAAATCAAAGGGTTTTTATTGCTCAGGAAACACAAAAAAACATCATACATGCGGGACATTACATTTTGTATCGTCAATGAAGAGTCAGTTACACAACCATTAGTCACAACCTGTTGTATGCATATATATGAGGATACACATTTCGTAGTAGAGGGGTTATTGAATCATTTTTACCCGACATGTCCTTTCAATCTCTTGCCATTGAGTCAATAATCCTAGCATCTCCATCTCTGCCCCAGTGTTTGTACTGTTGCCCACCCAAATGTGTCTCCAAGTACCTCTATGAACATCTAAGCAGTCTCATCTGTACCAATTCTCTGAGGCTTATACCTGGCGTATCCAGCCATGCAGCCCACAACTTGTCAAATTTCCCAGGATTCCCCCTATGCTGGTATATGTACTTTTCCATGATAAAAGTGTTGCCCATATGCTGAATCCATGTTTTAACCATCGGCGGTGTATCAGATTTCAAGCTCATAAGTATTGATTTCCTAGCCTGAAATAGTGCTCTGGCGAAAGCCATCATTGTCATCTCCTCCAGGATTGCCCCCTCCAATACCGCTAGAAGGCACCCTAGTGGATCAAGAGGGACAATAGTTTGAAATACATGGTTGAGTAGGGCCAGGACCCCCGTCCAATACCTGTGGAGTTTGGGGCAGTGCCAGAGGAGATGTATTAGGTCACCCGGTACTATCCTGCACTTGCCACACATCGGGTCTGGCATTTTACCCATCTTATGCAGTTTTACTGGAGTGTACTGCACTCTCAATAAGATATATAATTGGGAAACCTTTTGTGATACGTTTAGCAAACAGTTGTTAACAGCCTGAAGGGCCTCTTCCCACTGCTCCCCTGTGATGGGGCCCAAGCCTGTCTCCCATTGTGACGCTGCCTTCATGGGGTGTCCCTCCAGAAATGAAGAAAGAAGCATGAGGTAACATTGGGATATTATACCCTTTGTGTCTGTTGCGTTTTGCAGTATGTGGAAAATAGGGGTGAGAGACTGTACCCAGTCCACTGCGACACCCTGCGCCTGAACAGCATGTTTTAGTTGTAAGTAGTAGAAGAGCATGTTGGAAGGTAGTGCATATTTAGATTGCAAATCTGAGAAAGAGAGCAACTTCCCGTTATGGAAGACATGTTTGAGGTGAATAATTCCTAGGGTGCGCCACCTTGGACCCTGTTGAATTTTGGCCAAGAAATCTTATTTGATAGGTATTGGGCACATAGAGATTAATTATTGTGTAAGTCTGGTTGTTGAACTCTCCAACAAGGATCAGGAACCTCCCTTCTGGGTCCGGCATTATTTCTTTAGGGACAAAGGTTATAGAGTCTTTAATAGCTATGATCACTCCTTTTTGCCTCAGAGGAGCTGAGGCTATATATATATATATATATATATATATGTATATGTATATATATATATATATATATATATATATATATATATATAATGTATGTGAGGATCATTTTTGTGTTGGAAATGGGGTGGGTTAGAGGCAAGGAAGTATGACTCTTGTATGCATAGGATATCTGCGTGCAGTTTCAGGGCTTCTTTCCATAAAGAGGATCTTTTTGCTGGGGGATTCAGCCCATGAGACTACGTTAATCACCATGATCTCACAGGTTTGGTAATCTAACAGAACGCATCTGCTTTTATAATTCAACATGTAAACAGTACAATGGATTTCCAAATACTGTATTTCACCATATAAGCTCAGTTTTTTTGTAAAAAATAACTGTGAAATGCAAAACTCCAATTGGTGTAACAAGATGTCCACTTACCCCTTTCTCGGTGTATCCTTACTGTGGACGAGTGCGGGGTGTAGCAAGATGGCGGCGACGGAATGTCACTTCCATTACCAATTCTGACTGGTCACTGGCAGGAGAGTGTGCTTAGCTGAGTAAACCCTTCCTCCCCACCTGAAATCCCCTGGGATGTATGACATAATTTTCCTAGGCATGGAAATTAGGAAGTAACTAAAGAAATGTAAAAAAAATGATGTACTTCCCTATCTATTTACTAATACTAGCAACATTACAATTAAAAATAGCCAATGTTGGTTGAGAGAATAAAGTTCCACTTTAAAATATTTCTGATTGGATGCTTTGAGGTACTGAATATTGATTATCATCATTGCTCTTCATATTTGTTTTTTTTTCTTCAGTTCTTGTTTAAAGAGGAAGTAAAGCCTAAAAAATAAAAAAATAAAATACACTGTGCAAGGCAAAGTCATAATGAGCTAGTATGCATATCGATGACGTCATTCAGGCGCATGCGCATGGGAGCTGTCAGTGACGGCATGTTCACCTTCACTAGAGGCGCTCTCAGTGCGCCTGCGCCGTTGTCTATGGCACGCATGCGCTGTAGACAGCGGCTCCCGTTTTTTTTATAAAATATCTCCTTAATCGTGTAGGTTAAGGAGATATTTCTTGCACCTACAGGTAAGCCTTAATCTATTCTTACCTGTAGGTTAAAGTGGTCCCAGAGGGTTTACAACCACTTTAAGAATTCATTAAAGACAGATGATTCCTTTCTATATTGGATTTCAAAGCATGAAATCCACAGACAGAGCTCGTAAATAAACAGTACAGTTTATCCTCTGGCGTACAGGGGCAGGTTAGTCTTCCAAGTTTTCTTTGGAAACTAGCATGCATTTTCCAATTGACTTAGGTTCATCAACATTCTTAAGATGTTATTATAGTTAGAATAATATTAAGAATGTACATTTTGTTAAGCCTTTTACTGTTCCTAGGGCTAAATTGCCTATGCATGAATTGTTTTAGCACAATCTAGGATTAGGCTGGTGGTGTCTGAATTCTAAGCAGCTCAGACAAAACCTTGTAATTCTGTCAAGCTGGAAATAACCACCCATTCTGGGAAGAGATGATCCAGAGCAGCAGTAGCTTTATATACTTGGAAAAGCATTCCCAACATGCAGTGAATGAGTCGCTGAAGTAGTGGTCTGATTTACGGCATAGTATTGGTAAAGTGGTATTAAAGGTTTGGCTTTTTTTTTCTTTTTTTAAATAACAAACATGTCATACTAACCTGCTCTGTGTAATGGTTTTGCACAATGCAGCCTTGATCCTCTTCTTCTCGGCTCCTGGCTCCTCCCCCTTGACCTGTGCCCCCAATAGCAAGCCTCTTGCTATGGGGGCACTGGTGTATGCTTGCTCCTGATCCTTGCTGTATGGATCCATAAGACACATAGAGCCACGGCTAACCCCCGCTCTCTGCTCATTGGCTCACTGGCTGGGATTGACAGCAGCGGGAGCCAATGTCTCCCGCTGTTGTCTCAGCCAATTAGGAAAGGGAGTCCAGGGACAGCCGTGGCTCTCCTGCACATTGCTGGATCAAGAGGGAGCTCAGGTGAGTATAATGGGGGGGCTGTGGGGGGAGCAGCACACAGGTTTTTTAACTTCATGCATAGAGTACATGAAGGTAAAAAAAACCTTCAGCCTTTACAACCACTTTAGGGGCCACTATTGTGAAATATATTGTGTTTTTTTAACTGTATGTAGTTAAAAGCTGTCAGAAGGATCAAGTGCATGGCCATGCCTGAAGATCAGCAGTTGTGCATATTACAACCCATGTCTGATGCACAGATGGATGTGCTAAGGTTAATGTGCATGAGCCTAAGGAAGCGCCCACATCTGACACTTGCTTTGGCACCAATCACCCTATTTGAAGCACAGCACACTAAGGAGAAGTTGCTAATTGTTCATCAGTTTCAATGACCCATGACCTGATCTGTGTTCTGCTATTATGTGTGTTCTGATCTCCATACAGTATATATTTATATATCTCACTGTTGCTTTAAATTTGCATCCATGGCAACAATACCCTTGAACAATATACGATACTGTGGTCCACCTGGCTCTGCTTCTCGGTCTCTGATACCCTCCTGAACATGGTAAAAAAACTCTAACTGGAACACCCTGCAGCATCGTCAGACGGAGTGGGTTGGAATATATACTCCCTGGTTCACCCACCCTCTACCTACTATGCTTTTCTTCAATGGAAGTCTCTTTATCAGTTCTTGTGCTTTTCTTCCACTCTCCCTCTCTTTCTCTCTCTGTTTCCTCTCCACTCCTCTCCATCTGTTTTTTTTCTTTTTTCTCTTCTCGCAGCTCACGCCCACGCCTGGGCAGTTTCTCCCCCCTTCCGGTTTCTTCCTGACCTAGACTCTCTCTTCTTTCTTTTTTATGTTTTTAATTTATATACCTACAGAATTTTTTCTTGGCAAACAACATGGCCCCTTGGCCAAAATTTCTCTTGAGACTGAGCAACAGTCGTCAATATTAATACTATATTACATATTACAGGGAGTCTAGCTATGGGCGATAGCCACCGGGCTGACTCACTGTATATGGTTATTTGTGACAGTTTATGGAATGTAACTACTAATGTTGTTCAAATGACAATAAAAACTTTTTCAACCCTAAATTGGCATCCATTGCTGGCAGGAAACTGTAGTATATTACTCCCACTTCCTGTCCAGCAGACATTTTTCTTAATATCTCCTGCAGTGAAGAAGCATGGCATTAGCTCCACCATTTCTTAAAACTGGCCTTGGAAGCCTAATGCTGCGTACACACGATCGGAATTCTCGTCGGAAAAAGCTCTGATGGTTTTCCCATCGGAATTCCGCTCAAACTGTCTTGCCTACACCCGGTCACACCAAATTCCGACGGTCAATAACACCGCGTCATACAACACGTTTGACGGCACTATAAAAGGGAAGTTTAATGCTTCCGAGCATGCGTCGAATTGTTTCCGAGCATGCGTCGGAATTTTGCGTTTCGGGAATTGGAAACACACAATCAGAATTTCCGATTAGAACGTTTTTCCATCAGGAAAAATTGAGAACACGCTCTCATATTTTTGCTGGCGGGAATTCGGCCAGCAAAATTCCGATGGAGCCTACACACGGTCGCATTTTCCGATGAAAAGCTCTCATCTGTCTTTTTCTGGCCGAAATTTCGATCGTGTGTATGCGGCATTAGTCTGTAAGTAGGCTTTTTTATGTGTGTTTGATAGTAGTTTCTGCCAGGGAGTTCCTTTAGTTAGGCCTACAGTAATTTCTGTTAGCTAATGCTTTACACTAATGTAGCATGCCTGACTGTACTTGCATTTTGTAATGTAATGTTCAATGCTAAACCTAAAAGGTTTAAAAAACTTAAACCTAAAAAAACATAAGAAACAAACTTAAATATAATTCTCAGTAAAGATTACAACTGTTAACCCTTCGGCCTCAGTCTTTATTGGGAAGTTGTTAGCTGTCTGCCAAGCCTTGTACTACAAACACATTGTGAGGGCAGACCAATGTGTTCAACCAAGCTTGCCTTCTGACTTTGTTATAACCTGATCACCTGCTACTGACTACAGGCTTACGTCCTGACTTCTCCTTCTGATCTTGTACCTTTGCTGCCCACCCGGTATTGGCCTTTGTCTTGACTCTCACTTTGCTACTGCTTGCTGAGTCTGCTGCCTGCTGTTGCTGACCTCTACTTACCTTGACTACTTCTCTGATTTCTGCACCTGTGGGTTCCAGTCCCGATCTGCTTTCCAGCTTCTTGTGGTAGTTCCAGTCTGAACATCTTCAGCATCTCAACAGTTAACCTTTTCTGACCAATTGCTGTATCTGGATCCATGCCAGGCACCCATGCCACTTATTGTCCTGCTACACCCTGTTACCACATCCAGGGGGTGTTGAACAGGAGAAGTGAGGGAAGCCCTTTTGTCAACTCAACCTTGACCAAGTACTTGACCATACATGTAAAGATAATATTCAGTATATTTATTAATTTTCTATTGCACATCTTTTATTTTCAATGGAAAAAAAACTGTTGCTACATTTGCTTAAAGTGATTGTAAAGGTTGTAATTAAAACAAAAACATCCTTTACAACCACTTTAAATAACAAACATGTTATACTTACCTGCTCTGTGCAATGGTTTTGCATAGGGCAGTGCTGATCCTCTTCTTTTTGGGTTCCCTGACAGTGGTTTTGGCCCCTCCCCCTGTCGAGTGTCCCTAATAGCAAGCCTATTGCTATGGGGGCACTCAAGCAGGCTCACTCCAAAGCCACGCTCATGTAAGTTGACACTATCTATTCACACACAGAGTGCGGCTCAACCCCACTCTCGCCTCGTTGGTACACTGGGTGTAATTGACAGCAGCAGGAGCCAATGGCTCTTGCTTCTGCGTGGCCAATGAGGAGAGAGAGACCCGGAAGAGCTGCTGCTCTCATGCACATCGCTGGATTGAGGTGGAGCACTGATAAGTATGAGAGGTAGCTGGGAAGGGGGGGGGCTGCACCCAGAAGGTTTTTGACCTTAAGTGCATAGAACTGCATAGAATGCATTAAAGCGGTTGTATACCCGCTGAAACTATTTTTTTTCTATACACCTGTAAGGGAAAAGGCATAATGAGCTAGTATGCACAGCATACTAGCTCATTATGAAATACTTACCTTAGTAACTCACCTGGTCCACGCCAAGGTAGCTGACATGTTGCCTCGGCATGTCTTCTGGGTATCGCGACTCCAGCACTGTGAGTGGCTGGAGCCACGATGTCTTTCAGCCGAGAATCCCCTGTGCGCCGCTGCAGTCAGCGGTGCATTGCACGAGGAATATTTTTTTTACCTACAGGTAAGCCTCATTATATGCTTACCTGTAGGTAAAAGTCATTTTTTTGACTATACAACCACTTTAAGGTCAAAGACCTTCTGACTTTAGAACCACTTTAAAAAGTGTTACCTGGAGTTGGGTTTTCATTTGTTCATTCCTTATTTAAAATCTAGTTAAAATTTTATTTAACTTTTAAGGCCCTATTAGATTTTCTGCAGATTTTTGTCTTCAGATTTACCAAAACCATGTAGTGCAAGGGCCTGCCTGATTGCATACAAATTGAAACTCTTAAGGTTTGACCTCATATTATATGGTTTTGGTAAATCTGAAGACAAAAATCTGCAGAAAATCGAATAGTGTGTATGGGGCCTAAAGCCTCGTACACACGATCGGATTTTCCGATGGGAATTGTGTGATGACAGGCTGTTGGCGGAAAATCCGACCATTTGTACGATCCATCGGACAATTGTTGTGGAATTTTCCGCAGACAAATGTTGGACGGCTGGCTTTCACTTTTTTCGCTGACAACTGTCTGTTGTCGGATTTTCCGAGCGTGTGTACACAAGTCCGTCAGACAAAAGTCCAAAGTACAAATACGGATGCTCTGAAGCAAGGACAAGCCAGAAGCGGTCGATCTTGTAAACTAGCGTTCGTGACTTTCATGACATGGCGAATTATGAAATGTCGAAATGCAGCGCACAATTCTCTTCTTCTTTAATGGGATAATAATGAAGCTGCTTTTCTGGTGATACTGATGGAGTTCTGCCAAACGTATTTTAAAAGGCTTTTATTTTCTAGTGATATCAAGAATAATATTATTATGCTTGTTTTTTTGTTTTTTTTGGGAAAGTTACCACAACACCATTATCCCGTAGTTTTTAAGATCAAAGATACAACTATGTTGGTGTCCCTTGTCAATTTTACATTGTATTTTTTTAAATGTAACTGCCTACTTCCAAACTGTAATTTGAAGTAAAACACATAGCCGAGTATTATTATCCTGTTTATTGTGCATTAAAAAAAGAAAACAAATAAAATTAGACATGCTATCTGCCAATAGAACTTAAACAAAAAGTGCATTCCATGCATCCAAAAATATAGACAATATACCAAATCAAATCATTATTCAACCAAAAAATTAAATAAAAGCCTCATACATGTGTCCTGCTTCTTAATATAGGGGGTCAACAATGCCAAGAGTTGGTGAAAGCAGAGGTCCATCATCCGGAGACAATTCTGAAAATCATCTGGATTATTCTCCTGGAGCTCCCGCAGCAAAGGCATATGACATAATTGGTCACAATTAATGAATTAATAAAGCAACCAATTTATGGCTCCCCCACCTCCTAATACTTATCTGAGCCCTCTTTGGATCCAGCGCTATGCACGTCTGCCTCTCCCCCCTACCCCCTCATATCTCATTTTTAAATTTAGGACAGCAAATCTCAAGTGGTTTACATCTAGCAACTAACATCTAACATCTAACAATTTGGGATTGCAGGTGGAATTGCAGTTATTCTGACCGTGATTTCAAATTGCACTGTATTGCTGGTAAAAACGCAGCACTCGTGTTCAGGAGTTATTAATTTTCAATGGCACCTAAACACTGGGGGTTTTGCAGCATTCGGCGTGTGATAAATCATGCTTTTTGGATGACAAGCTTTGTGTGATGCTGTTTTCCCATGATTGCAGCATGACAATCACGGCAAAACTGCACCATGTTTAGGTGTCATTGAAAATAAATGTTACCCGAACAAGCATGCTGCATTTTGCCAGCATTGCAGTGCGATTTAGAATTGTGAGCAGAATCGAAGCGTTTCCGCCCATGATCCCAAATCGCTAGATGTGAATGGGGCCTTAACCTGCAGATTCTTTCTACCTGAGGCTGAGACATAATATTTTCTCAATTTTGGCAAATTGTTATCATCAGTATTAGCTGCCCTCAAAAATACCACTCGCCTGCTCGCATTTTGCTGCCTGGGAGCGGGGAGGGGTGAGCACCACCGACAGGCGGGTTGTATGAGAGCCATTCTCCCAGCGATCGGAGGGAAAGAGAGAGGAGAGCCGCCATCCGGATGATCAGAGCAACATCACATACAGCCCCTCCCCTTTGTCCGGGCACTTTGATAGACAGATCACCCATCCAATCCTGGGACGGGTGATCTGTCTATCAATGTTCCCCAGACAAGGGGGAGGGGCTGTATTTGACGGCACAAGGCAGGGAACACACAGATATTGTAATGAAAGCTGTTATGTTCCCGGCGATCTGATCATCCGGGCAGCGGATCTCCTCTCTCTTCCCCTACACAGGTAGGCTGCATTGGGGACACAGGCTGCATTGGTGACACATGATGCATTGGTGGCACAGGCTGCATTGGTGACACAGACACATACTTTAATTTGTGAGGGCATGTTTAGGAGCGGAATTAGGGGTGGGCAGGGTAGGGGTTGAGCAGGGCAACTGGTGGCGAGTATCCCTTGAGGCCTGGCTAGTAGCTCAGGACTTGGAATTTTGAGCCCTGGTATTAGTATATACTGTATATTCATTCCTCACAACTTTCTGAAATGATCAAGAGGGACACCTTTTTTTAATATGCGTTCATTCTTTATAATTTTCTCTAGTATGCCTTCATTCACTATTATTTTCTCTAGTATGCCTCCACTTTCTAACTGTCATTTCCTTTAGTATGCCTCCATTCTTTATCAATTTTTCTAGTATGCCTCAATTCTCTAACTATCATTTTCTCTAGTATGTATCCATTCTCTAACTATCATTTCCTCTAGTCTGCCTCCATTCTCTGCAAGTGGAGCAAGAGGGCACCAGCCTTCTGGAGTGGAAATGAGTAGTTATGGATAGAGAACAAAAGACAATGCAGTACAAAAGGGGATTATGAGAAAGGTGGATAAAACTCACTGTTGGAAGTGAAGGAGGTGTTGACCATCTGGAGAGTAGTACATCTTGCCCGGGCTCTGAGGAGGGTGGGTGGATTGCAGTTGCCTTTGGTACGGGGGTGTAAAGCCTACAGGTGGAAGGTCCGGCTGTTCAGGTCAATGTGGGCAGCTTGCAGGTTGGATGCCCGACTAAGCGGGTGTGTGTCAGCAGCTGTGGATGGAGTATCAGGCTCAGGACATCGGATTCAGATTTGGATCAAGATGAATGGTGGTGGCAGCGGATGAGGTGCAGCTGCGGATCTGGATAAAGTGTCGGACTGGTACGGGAGTGAGGGTGGTTGGAGCTGTCAGGCTGCTTGGATGGTGGAGGCTGAGGGAGACCGCTGAGAACTCTCTGGTCGTGGGACTGCCTCAGGAAGCGTGATGGCGGTGTTCCATTGCGAGGTGGAGACTATGCCGAGCTGTAGACATGTGCAATTCGTTTCGTTTTTCGTTTTTTTCGTTAGTTAGTTTTCGTACGAATGAAGGAATTGTTCGAATTGAACGAATCCGAATAACGAATCGTTCGAATCGAACGAATCCGAAAAGCAACGAAAATCCGAAAAACCAAACAACGAAAATCCGAAAAACGAAAAAAGGAACAATGAAAATGAACGAAAAAATTCTTACATTCGTAACTTTTTTTTTTTTGTTGAATTGGTAATTTTCAGTGTCCCTT
This sequence comes from Lithobates sylvaticus, assembly GCA_028564925.1. Lineage (NCBI taxonomy): Eukaryota > Metazoa > Chordata > Amphibia > Anura > Ranidae > Lithobates > Lithobates sylvaticus. The sequence goes on from CM053036.1 coordinate 106,497,576, forward strand.
ACAATGGTGCCGCTTAACGTGCTTCGAATGGATTGAACAAAAAAAAATCGTACATTCGTAACTTTTTTTTTCGATTCGTAACTTTTTTTTTCGATTCGTAACTTGTTTTTTTTCGATTCGTAACTTTTTTTTTTTCGATTCGTAATGAATGGATTGAAGAAAAAAATTCGTACATTCGTAACTTTTTTTTCGATTCGTAACTTTTTTTTTTCGATTCGTAAATTATTAAAATGTAATAATAGCATACACATTACATAAAATTATGAATTATGCTCCGATTACGAATCTACGAATGTTACGAATGTACGAATAACTACGAATGCCTCAGATTTTCGAAAAAACGAATCAACGAAAAATAACTCTTACAAATGTACGAATCGTTACGAATACGAATACGAACAACAACGACTTACGAATGTACGAATCGTTATGAATACGAACAACGACGACTTACGAATGTACGAACCGTTACGAATCAACGGAAACGAAAAAAACGAAACGAAAATAAACGAATATTTTTGTTGTGCACATGTCTACCGAGCTGTAGGCTGACCACAAAGCAGGGGCGCTGTCTGCCCGGCGGTGCATTGGCATCCCTGATCTGTCAGTCGGCTTGGAGAAGGACTCTGATGTGAATGGGGGAACTCTGACATGATGAGGGCTGGATCTAATGTAATTGACAACCTCTGATGTTCTGGGGGCCTCTATATGAAGAGGGGATTCTAACGTGAGGGGGTGACACTGGTGTAAATGGAGGGACTCTATTATAATTAGGGACACACTGGAGTGATGGGGGGGGGCTCTCTAATGTTAAAGGGGCTGACTATGATGTGCTGGGGGACTTTAATGTGAAGGGGAGGAGGGCCCAGGTGTGATAGGGGGACTCTAATGTGACATGGGGGCCTCCAGTTTGAAAGGGGCTGACTCTAATGTAGCTGGGGGCTCTAATGTAATGAGGAGACTGTAATGTGAACAGGACTGGCTCTGATGTAAAGGGGACTGTAATGTGAAGGGGGTGACTCTGATATGAAGCAGGGTTGCCAACCTCCCACTGCATTTTTTACTGCCAAACTATGGGAAATTTACTAACTGAACACATTTTTACTGACAACCTGAAAAATGACAGATCTCCTCTTAACCTCCATGGCGGTATTCCCGAGTGTGGCTTGGGGTGAATTTTCCTTACCAAAAGCGGTAACCCCGAGCCACACTCGGGATTGCATCGCAGTATCCTGGTAAAGTTACTTACCATGTCCCCAGGATCCGGCTGTGTCCTCTGCTCGATTAATCACTGTGCTGGGCTCCATTCCCTGTGAGCGGCACGACCAGGGCTTTTTTTCTGCTAGAACGTGGCAGAATGCCGATCCCGCACCTATGACAGCCCTCTCTAGTTAGAGGGGTGCAGAGGTGAGTTGTGGACTGGGGGTTTAAGCTGTAGTTAGAGGGATGCAGAGGTGAGATGTGGACTGGGGGGGGGGCAAAGGTGAGTTGTGGATAGGGGTGCAGAGTGGAGCTGTGGACATGGGAAAGTAGAGGTGAGCTGTGGGTGAGGGTTGCAGAGGTTAGGTGTGGATGGGGGACACAGATGTAAGCAAAGAGTTAAGCAGAAGTGAGTATTTGATGGTTACCTTTGGGGGGGGGGGATACTTGAGGAAAAGACCAGGGATATTTGCTGGGGGACAGTAAAGCATACAGAGTTAGTGCCCAAGAGTATGTAATGTATGGCACAGGGTCCAGTGGTGAGAATTTTATAACACCTTGTATCTTACATACTCAGAACTGCTATACTCTGTGTGCTGTCTGTGCTGTATGTTACATATTAAAGGCCTCAGGATGGTACTCCTTATTAATGCTATACTCTGTACAATGGGTTTTGCATTACATACTCCAGAAAGGACCGGAGTGCAGTGGACAGAAGGGGAACTTAATGCAGGGCCGTACATGACAGTGTGTCAAGTGACACACTCCGGCCAGTAAATGGTTAACAGGGCAGGGGAGGGCCCTGTAATGTACATGGGGGGAGCGGCCATATAAGAGGGAGGGGCGGAGCTAGCCAGGCAGTGCGGGAGCGTCGGGACACGAGGAGGCAGGTTTTTCCCACCCACCCTTCCCTTGTTTCTTAGGTAGTACGTTATTGGATGTGTTAATGTTTTTCATTGTCGTTTCAGGTCGCGGGAAGATTTTTTTGTTTTCGTCATGACAGCTTAAAGGGGTTGGCGTTGTTTATTTTGTTGGTCAGTGACGGCAGCTGTTATAGAGGTGGTAAGTGTGTGGGGGGCTCATCAATAGATGGCCCCTCCTTGTTACATCAAACGTTGTTGATGTTTATGGTTATTGTGCACTGCGGGAATGTTGGTTATCAGGGTGGTACGGTAGAGACCCAAGGGTTTCTTTATCTCCCGCAGTGCCCCCTGTTGTTGATATCAGTGATATCAGGTTTGTGCTTTAAGCACTGTTGCTCCGTCACTGACCAATAAATATGGGGGTTTAACCTGTTTTGTTTTCTTTTCAGCAGGGGTCTGAAAGGGTTAATGTTATCGTGTTATTTATGTTATTTATGTTTTATTTATTATAATAAGAAAATTGGAGTTCTTATTTTGGTATTTTGGTATTTTTAATAAATTAGCTGTTATGGCCATTTAACTCCATAACTGGTGTGGTCTCTTATTTATTAAGTAAGAAAATATATATGGAGTAAGATGGTTTCAGCTAGGGGGTCATATCTGGGCTACACTAGTCATGCACTTTGTATGCTGGACTGCATATGACATATGCTTTACCACTGCTCTCTGTGTGCTGGGCTCTATGTTACATATTGCTGACCCCTGCCCTCTGTACACTATACTATACTAAACTGTGTTTACTCTGCTCAGTTTATGAATGAACAAGAGCCTCTGTCCCCAGTTCATTCATCTTCAGTGCTGAGAAAGGGACTGGGGAATCTGTGTCCTCTGTCCTTTTCTCTGTCTCAAAGGGGAGATGTCAGGGGTTTAGACCCCTGACATCTCACCAAAGCACCCCAAAAAATATAAAAAAAATGATTGTAAAAAACTATTGACACCACTCTCCCCTGCGCTACCAACACTGCCCACTGCCCCATCCCCTCCCCTCCCTCAAAAAGCATTGTGAAAAAAAAATGAAAAACAAATGAAATTGTAAAAAAATCTATTATTAAAAATAAAAAAAATACTGACACCATCCACTGCCACATATCACCCACCCCCTTCCCCAGAAGCATTGTGAAAAAATACTGAAGAGTGATTTAAAAAATATTTTGCCAGGGGGGTGGGGGTTGCAGGTGCGAAGCGCAACCTCCCTGAAATTAGTTTGCCACCTCCCTGGAATTCATTTTTGCAGGTTGAGGTGTCTGTTTAAAGACAGTTGTAAAAGTCACAGATTTTTAAAAACTGTCAGAAAATGTACTGATAATGGAAGAAAACTGCGCCCATATCCACCTCCCCCTCCCACTTGGTCAAATGGCTATGACCCGATGGGAAGAGGTCGAGGATATGATCAAACAAACAGAGGCCGTGGACAGAGTGGTGATAACTCTGAGTGGTGGAGGTATGGACAGGCTAGTAATTTCCCCTCTAGCTTACCCTATCAGGATTCCCGGAATTTTGGCTGGGAATATAATGTACCAACTCAAAATAATTTCTTTCCTTTAAGAAATAGAGGTTTTGAAGAAGGCCCCAACCATTTTGGTGCTCAAGACCAATCAACTAGAGAATTTTTTTCCAACATTACCACCTCCCCAATCCTTTAATGGGAACACATCTAGTTATAGACCATCAGCACCCAATGGACATGGGAGCGGGGGTTTTCCCATGAGGGGTGGGATTGTGGTTCTTTAATTCTAACGATTATATGACCGAAATGGGTAGAATCCTTAGTGATTTTGACACCTACATCCCACTCCCCTCTGACCCTAAGGCTAAATACCAAAAGGAGTTGGAGGTTATAGTATCAAGGGGTTTAACAGCAGGCATTTTAAACAAAAGGGAAAGTCTTTTTCTGATTCCCAAGGCCCCTAGAACACCTACAATATACTATCTACCAAAGGTTCATAAGAACCCAATCTGCCCCCCGTGATGCCCCATTGTGAGTGGCAGAGACTCAATCACTTCCCGGGTGGGCAGATATATCGACTTTTATTTACAGCCATTGGTCCGGAAAATGCCTTGTTGTTTAAAAGATTCACGCCAGGTCATAAATCTCCTGTCAGGTATAAATATAAAATCAGGTATGTGGATGGTGACCGCTGACGTCACCTCCCTTTATACCATAATACCGCATGACCAAGGCCTACAGGCTGTAAAAATCTTTCCCGAAAGAGATTCAGGTTTATCGGAATGTCAAATTGAATTTATAATGAATTTACTGGTTTATGCTGCTACGCATAATTATTTTTGGTTTTTAAATCAGTTTTTCCGTCAGACGTGGAGTAGCCATGGGGGCTAAATATGCCCCCAGTTTGGCCAACTTATTCATGGCCAAATGGGAGGAGGATGTCATCTATGCCCACAGGGCCCCTCAACTGGTCCCGTGGGCTAGATATATTGATGACATCCTCCTTCTATGGGATGGCGATGGCCATGACCTACAAGAATATATGTCATTTTTAAATATGAATGACCGTGGGATCATTTTGAATTTTGAGATGAGTCAGAGCCAAATACATTTTTTGGACCTGACTCTGACCATAAAGAATGGGTCTCTGTCCACTTCAACTTTTTTTTAAACAATAGACCGCAATTCATACATTTCTTTGGACAGTTGTCATCACCGTCCCTGGCTCAACGGGATACCGAAGAGCCAGTACCTGAGATTGCGTAGAAACTGCTCTAATGAACAGGAATTTTTGGGTCAGGCAGAGATCTTAACTGACAGGTTTCTGGAAAAGGGTTATTGTAGGGAATCATTGTTACCCGTCCTCAATGAAGTACAAGGAATTAATAGGGAAACTCTGCTTGAAGAAAAAATACATCAACGTAAAAACCAACAAAATGCAATGATACCATTTGTGACTAAATATTCTCTCCAACACAAAAATATTAACAAATAATTTCTAAACATTGGCACATTTTCAATAATGATAGGGTTTTGAATAAAATTCTTCCTGAGAGACCACAGGTGGTTTTTAAAGGAGCACCGTCTCTTAGAAACAGAGTGGCTCCAAACATTTTTAACCCTCCAGTAAATAATTTGACTTTTTTCGACCAGTTAACAGGTTTCTATCAATGTAGAAAATGTAGAGTGTGTTCACTTAATAGTTGTACACAAAGAACTCAAAAGTTCCTGTCTACTAGTACAGAATTACAACACAGTATAACTCCATTTATTACATGCTGTACAGTGGGTGTGGTCTGTTGCAATGTCCATGCGGCCTTCAGTACATTGGGCGGACTAAACGCCCACTTCAGATAAGACTTAATAGGCATATTACAAATATTAAGGCTGGGTTCAAAAACCACTCCGTTTCTAAGCACTATTTGCTCACACATGATAAGGATCCTTCAAATACCCTATATCTAGGGATTGATAAATTCAGTCCAAACTGGAGGGGGAGTTCCCTAGTTCGCGAGATCCCAAAATCTGAAATGTCGTGGATACATAAGGTTAAAACTTACATTCCGTTTGGACTGAATATAGATGTGGATGTAAACGCATTTATAGACAATTCTTAATTCAGTGTTTATTTTTGGTTTGATTTGGATATTTTTGGACTGTAAACTTGATCTGAGCCCCTTTCGCCAAGCACAGATATATTATTTAACTCTTATGGGATGTCCTGTGAATATGTAAGGGTTTATATATATTATGAGGACTGAGAAAATTAATTTTTCCCCACCAGAGGGAGACCTTTCTAGAAATGTTCTCTTTATAAGAACCTTTCTGTGAGAAAGCATTTTTTAGTTTAATTTAATTTTTAATAGATTTTTCCTAAAAAATTAAGTAATTTTTATTACAAATATGGGTCAAACAACAAGTATATTTATGATTTTTTCATAGGAAAAGAATGCACATCTCTTAACATATTAATTGTCCAAACATAGTATAGCCATTCTTATGGATAGAATGAGGTTTTCCAGCACCTTGCTTAATAGGCGCTGTTTGATTTGCCCATACCTAAGATGGCGCCCAGTGCTTTGCGGCGCGGGACTTGATTATTATAAATAGTGGTGGTTCAGCACGCACCCGGTCCCCATTGAGAACGTCAGCTAGTGACGAAGCGCGTCTGGGAGGTACGTGCTGACGTCACCACGCCGTCGACGAGGACGGGAGTCTGTTTGTTTGCTGCCGGCTGGCTTGTATTTATGCTTTGTGACATTTACGATTCTGTAAGTGCAATCTTTCTTTTTACATTAAACAGTCTGGAAGGTATTCCCCTATAGTCTGTTATTTTGTTTTTTATGGCTATATGTATATGCTGCTATCGAGGACGTGATCGGTTCCCCCATACCCATTGACGATCATAATACTCAGGACCATTGATGCTGGCTTTTGGGCTTGCCTCTTGTAAGAAGCCCATCTGTGTGGTGCTGGGACACTGTTAACACTAGCATCTGGATCACTTGGGTTCTCTTTCTCTTCTTTGCACCCTTTGTCCCTTAAAACTTTGTAAGTGTGGATTTCACAGTTATTATAATTTTTGGTAAAACAATATTATGCTATGGTGTGATTTTTTCTTTTGGGATACATCCTGTACCTGAAGCCATTAGATTTGTGCCCATTGACCAACATAAGGATCTCATCAAATCGCTTTCTGGTTCCACTTAAGATGTCCCCACTTAAAGGCCTAGGCTGGGTTTGAGCCAACTGCGCAATTGGCTTACTTTTCTGGTAAGCGTCCCATTCAGAAGGTTTTGGTGTGACACAACTGACAATTATTATATCATCACTGAGGTTTAATAATTTATTCACCTCCTTTGGACTGAACTGAAGGACTTGTTTCACAACATTATTATTTATGCACATTTTATATACATGGAAAGACAATTGTTTCCTGTTTGTTATATATAATTTTCATCACGTGAATATAGGTTTGTTTTCTCACATATACTTTTCATTAAGGTAAATAATTTTTTATCACATAAGAATTTTTGAGGTACACTTAATGTTTATCTACTTTGTTATACTTTTTAACAAAGTCAACAAATATTTTTTTTAAATATTTTTTTATAGGACTCTGATAAACTCTGAGGTTCACTTAACCACTTCAGCCCCGGACCAATTGGCAGCCAAAGGACCAGGCCCCTTTTTGCGATTCGGCACTGCGTCGCTTCAACTGACAATTGCGCGGTCGTGCAACGTGGCTCCAAAAAAAAATTGGTGTCCTTTTTTTTCCCACAAAAAGAGCTTTCTTTTGGTGGTATTTGATTGCCCCTGCGGTTTTTATTTTTTGCGCTATAAACAAAAATAGAGCGACAATTTTGAAAAAAATGCAATATTTTTTGCTTTTTGCTATAATAAATATCCCCAAAAAATATCTAAAAAAAATTTTTTTTTCCTCAGTTTAGGCCGATACGTATTCTTCTACATATTTTTGGTAAAAAAAATCACAATTAGCGATTATTGATTGGTTTGCGCAAAAGTTATAGCTTTTACAAAATAGGGGATAGTTTTATAGCATTTTTATTAATATTTTTTTTTTTACTAGTAATGGCGGCGATCAGCGATTTTTATTGTGACTGCGACATTATGGCGGACACATCGGACATTTTTGACACATTTTTGGGACCATTGTCATTTATACAGCAATCAATGCTATTTAAATGCATTGATTCCTGTATAAATGACAGTTGTAGTGAAAGAGTTAACCACTAGGGGGAGGGGAGGGGTTATGGGCTCTGACGTGTGTGTGTGTGTGTTTTTTTACATTAGGGGGCGGGGCTGACGTCTGACGTCATTGATCAGCTTTCCCGTTGACCGGGAACAGCCAATCAATGACAGGCAGAGTAGGAAGCGCGGGGAGAGGTTTGTTTACACATACCTCTCCCCGTTCTTCAGCTCCGTGACCCGATCGCGGGACACCAGCGGTGATCGGGTCCGCTGGTCCCGCGGCCGGGGTCACGGAGCTCCCGACCGGGTCGCGAGCGCGCCGCTGGCGGCGCGTGCGCAACCCATGGGCAGGCATTTAAAGGGCCACGTACAGGTACGTGGTTTTGCCTGCCCGTGCCATTCTGCTGACGTATATATGCAGTGGGCGGTCGGGAAGCGGTTAATGTTTAGTTAGCTAGGCTCAGATATTATATTTGGGTTTGAGCGCGGCTTCTCTTTTATAGAAAATTGACTGATGTTTGCCAACCTTGATGTGAAGGGGGAATGCTGATCTGGAGCAGTGACACCCCAATATGGCCCCCAACGAGAGGGTTACATCATCATCCAGTGCAGATGTCAGAGCTCATCAGTGCAATAAATAAAATTTAGGACCCAGGGCAGAAGTGCACCAAGTGAACAAGAATCACTGGTTCCCCATGTAGCGCCGGTACACCTGATGAGTATGCGCTATGTCTTTAAATTTAGTTTTTGCCCAAAACTGTCGTTGAGTTTTGGGGTTAATTGTTCAGTAAGAGAGCCACACACGAGGCTGGCTGCTTGGTAAGAGCCTGGAAGCTGAGCTGCCATGGACATTGATTGAATCCACAATTTCTTACGGTATCGCTGGACCGGCTGAAAGATTCTGGTACAGTAAGAAAAGTTCCTACCTTTACCTTCTGGTTACAACTAAGTCTTTCAACCAAGTCTATGTGAGAGACTTTGCGAAGCTAGAATTACTTGTTGGATGCTAGATCCAAGCTCAAGGATTTATCCAGCAATTAAAGGATCCAGTTGCGAGTGTCTATTCCCTGGATTATGTACAGAGAGAGACTTTTATCGAAGTCAGCAGTTCCAAGCACCTGAGCTAAACTTTATTCTTATACCCTCTACTCCCAACTTAGAGACTGAGTTTTGTTTTAAGCAAAATAAAAATCCTAAAAAGGAATTCAGCTGTCGGTCTCTACAGTTACTGGGTCATCAACCCTGGGAACCCTTAGACAAGGACAACGAGTTACGAGCTGGTGGAGGTAATCGGTAAGCCGCTCCTTCGGTGGTAGGTGCTACACCCGCATCCCAGGCACATCATGTGACAGTCTGTCAGTAGGTCACTATATGGGGGGCTGGAGAGACAGGGAAACAGGGGTAAATAGCTGAAGAGCATAAGATAATGGTGTGTTGACAGTAAGCTCCCCACCCACCCTGATGTTTTTAATGCACCCAAGACAGACAGGCTCGATCCGGCCCTACTTCCCAGGCTTCTTTGTCTTCATATGACAACCCCACCAAGGATGCTTCACTTCACTGTCTGACCTGTCACATTTTCCTGACATCTTCACGTACAATGCTGAACTAGTAGTCCTGTATTATACAGGAGGATGGCAGGGGCTTTACCACAACCCAGAGTGCTTGACATGGAGGAGAGCTCTGACTGCTGAGGACCTTTAGACAACCCTGGATGATTTTCTTGCTGGACAACAGGTCACTCACGCCACCTCAGCTTCTGTTGGAGATTCCCCCCTTTGGGGGTCTACAGTGCCACACTTATATTATATAACCAACCTTGTAAGTATGGTAGAGAGTGGGTTTTTATACTTGGTTTTATTTTATTGTATTTTTTATGATTTTTATTTTTTCCTTGGGTAGGATCAGACCATACAGCAGCTCTGATTATATTTTATTGAACTCACGTGCATGCTCCTGAAGAGTGGATCAATCCACGAAATGCATGCATGCATCTGTCAGTATGTATAATTTTTTATATTAATCATTTAAAATCATGTGGCAACCTGTCTACATTGTATGTATAGATATACATTTTTATGAAGTGTACCAGTTATTATAATTGTATTGGATATACACTTACTCATGATTATGCATTTGTACTGTATGTTAATTTATATAATAAAGATGTGGAAAACACTGCGCTACCTAAATTGAACAAAGATACAATGTGTAAAAGCTGCTAACATACAAAACAAACAAAGTCAAAAACGTGTAAAACAGAAAAATGTAGCGCTAACACATGTACATATCGAGTGAACTATAATGTAGTGGATAAATATATACTATAACATTCCCATAAAAAGCGTGAGTAATGAAAAAAACAACAAGCAGTGTTAATTAAAAATGAACCCAAATAATGACGTGACAAAAATAAGGATTTGGTGTAAAGTTCATATGAGTGATGGTATCACAGATGAGTCCCTCGGATTGGCTTAAGGGCAAAGGAACGGAAGTAAGGAACAAGCTTGTCAGATGTCACAAAACAGCCATAAATACTCTTACCAGAGAAGGTGGATACAGCTACCGTACGGTATTTGTATCAAGCAGGCTTGGGTGTTGGAATTCTTGCATCACTGGGTGCCGGATGGAGCAGATGGAGATCCCAACAGTCAGGAAGCGGCTTGTAGAGCGACCAATGGACCAATCAGCATACACAGTCATTGGTCGCTCTACAAGCCACTTCCTGACTGTTGGGATCTCCATCTGCTCCATCCGGCACCCAGTGATGCAAGAATTCCAACACCCAAGCCTGCTTGATACAAATACCGTACGGTAGCTGTATCCACCTTCTCTGGTAAGAGTATTTATGGCTGTTTTGTGACATCTGACAAGCTTGTTCCTTACTTCCGTTCCTTTGCCCTTAAGCCAATCCGAGGGACTCATCTGTGATACCATCACTCATATGAACTTTACACCAAATCCTTATTTTTGTCACGTCATTATTTGGGTTCATTTTTAATTAACACTGCTTGTTGTTTTTTTCATTACTCACGCTTTTTATGGGAATGTTATAGTATATATTTATCCACTACATTATCGTTCACTCGATATGTACATGTGTTAGCATAATTTATATAATAAACTGAATTCTTTATACCTACGTGCTTCATTCAAAGTCCCAATCCTCTTTCCCCTATTTTTTTGAGGGACACCTATTAGCAAAAGTATGTGGACATAGGACACACCCCCTACGATCCCCCTTAAAGGAGAATTATGCTAAAAAATGATTAGTTAAACCCACAAGTGCTTTTTTTACCACTACTATTCCTTTATATTGGCCTATGAAATTCACAAACGCAGCAATTTAGAAATTGGATGAGAGGTTTAGCACTGGGCAACACTTTTGATAGTGCATTTTATATACAACTATATAGATCAGACCAAAATGAGGGACAAATAAGGACAAAAGAGGGACGGAGGGACTTTGTTCCAAATCAGGCACAATCCCTCAAAATCAGGGACAGTTGGAAGTTATGTCACCCATCATATTAGTTGGCAGCAAGCCCAAAGAAGGCAAACCATTTAGGTGAATAGTGGAAGTGCCACAAACATCTTACAACCGTGTGCAACACACATGGTTCCAGCACATTGGCACGGCTATTATAGGGGGGAAAACCGGCAAGCAGGAGACACCACATCATCTCCTCACTGCCTGTCAAACGCTTTTGAAAAGCAATTTGAATTTGGATAACTTTTCAGGGGAGCAGCAGTTTAGAAGCAAGTCTAAATTTAGCCATAGGGCTTGATTACAGCTGAAGCCTAATCTGCTTATATACAAGAAAAGGAATTTTGGGACTTTATATAAGACAATGACTAGTAAAGTACATTCCTATTACTTGAACAAAAGGGAAACATGGGAATAAGGAGTTTGTGGGACTTTAATGGAAACACACCACTGGGAAATAAAATTAATCAATTATTTTCAATGACATATTTAATGATACATGTTGGCATACATGCAAACAGGAAAATTCATCTCAGTAAGTAACATAAAAAATAATAAAATAAACATGATTGGTAAATCACATACTGGTAAAAATAGTAGCATAATACATAAATACACCCACATGATTCATTATAATCCTAATCTGCTTATTATTTGCCTTCCCAGGTTTCTCTCTTCCCCTTTGTAAATGTGCTAATGAATTTTCAAAAATAAAACATTTCCTTTTAATTACATTCATTTTTTTAGACTGAGTGATGTCATCGCTAGGTCTCTATGCTTTTTTATGCAATGCAGACAGTTCTTGGCTGACTGAGGGGGCAGGCATGGCCCTTTATAAAACTTCCTGAAAATTCAACACCCTGCTTCCATACTCCTCAGCCCAGATGCAAAGAGTGGGCAGGCTCTTAGGAGGAATTATGCAAATAGCAAAATACCTTGATAGATGGGTGACAGACAGAGTGGACTGAAGGAAAGACTGGAGTTCACCTTTAACACTATGGACTCTGTGTAGGAGGGGCTTGAGGCACCCTAGTGGGGACATTGTAGAACTGCACCCGCTAATGCCCGAGGCACAGGTCAGGAGCCGCTTTCATGTAAAAGCAACATTAAGGCAGTGCTCCAATTTAGAAGCGGGTAGCACTTGTACGGTTAACTCCTTGTAACCTGGGGCTGACTTTACACTTCTTTTACTTAGAGTACACCACTCCCAGGTGTGCAGCATTTAGGGACCGGTACCACAGAGCCTGTACAGGTCTCCAGAAATTCATGTCGCCTCCCTCCAAATGACTAATTCCATGGCTACTATGGCATAATGGAAACTTTCTCTCTCTGCAGTCTCTCTTGGCCTCCTTGTGTTGCAAACCTTGTTCTTTTGATATGCTGTGCATGCACCCTTTAAGAGATTTCAGACCAGGCAAAGCAAGTAAACAAACTATATCATTTAATGAGGTACAGGTAGCTGGTGATAACAGTACAGTTCTCAAAAGATATCTTTAACACAGTTCCTATACCATGCTCTCCCTAGTGTCCCATAAAGTGTGCGTACCTTAGGCAGAAGGCAAGTCCATAAAGCAATGCCTTTTAAGGCAAGAGTCAATTTAGACGATAATCCATGATTGGCAGCCTACCAGTAATCCATAAAGGCAGCAAGTCCATGATTAGCAGCGACCAGTACATGAGGGTCTTCAGGGTCGAAACCCTCACCCGGGGCCCAGATTGGGCTCCCATTACCCCCAAAGGGGTGATCACTCCATTAGATTTCCAGGCTACATTTTGTCAGTATTCCAGTAAGCTCTCTTACAGGATCTCTCTCTGGGACATGGAGTGAGACCCTTTTATGTGGGTTGACCTATAGGGGGTGACAACCTTGCTGAAAATGGCAGAAAAAGTGTTAACTCTTACAGCCTTTTTACCTTTAGCTCATAGGTCATCCTCCAGACAGAGTGCAACATCAAGACATTGTAACATTTTGCTCATGCAACTGTTTGCATTGAAGGTAACTGTTTTTCACCGAAAATGTGCCTATAGCATTTGTGTGAGTATTAATGACTGTGGCTGAGCCATTAGAATGTAGTGAGCCCCTTTGGGAGAGAGGGACTGACTCAACTAGTTCAATGTTTTCCAATGTTCTCCACAAAAGCACTGTAGTGTGTGAGCACTACATATATTAACATAGGTAAAGTGTCCAACATATAGCTGAACTGGGGCCACCCTACAGAGGGCTACATCAAAACATATCTTAAAAGATTCAGCTTGCTTACCCAAAACATGTGTCCTGGCAGTACAAGCTAACATACATACTGCAGTCAATGACTAGCAGCGAGAAAACGTACCTATTCCAAGGCCTTACCATGGGCAGGAATGAGCATGTTCATAACCTAATGTTAGATATTCCATAACATTGGTCAAGATGGCCTCAGGCTAACCCATTAAGAATATTGGAGGCAGATATAAGAGAACCTGTAGGAGTTCTAGGAAGAAATAGGATGCTTTGAGTACTTATAGCCAGTGTTAATTTTGATGTCAAATTTTCAATTTAGTCTTTTTAGTTTTAGTCCTATTTTAGTCATCTGAATTATTTTCATCGTATTTTAGTCGACTAAAATCTCCAAGTACATATTAGTTGACTAAAATCTCAGTCACGTACCTGGTCATAGGCCGAAGGTCAGAGGTCGGAGGCCAAAGTGATAAGAGGGCTTACCTTGCAGTTAGTGCTTACCTTGCAGTTAAGTCCTGAGTGCTGCGCCAAAGAAGCATGGGTTTAAAGCTGCAAAGTTGCCTAAAGATCTGAGCAGATGAGGCACTAGAAGAGGACTTGACCATGCGGCAATGTCAGCAGGGCAGAAGACACTCTAGATGAACAGGTGAAGTCTTGATTATGCAGAGGTACCAGTAAAACAGGAGTAACTCTAGATGCACAGGGGGACCTTAACAGGTGAGTGATACAGGAAGCAAAGTCAGGAGCCAGAACCAGGATCGTGCACAGAAGGTCAGTCAGGAACAGGAGCAGAAGCATGATCAAGATTAAGCCAAGGTCATACACAGGAGGCATGCAGTAAGCGAAGTCTGTGAGACAAGCCGGGGTCGGAGCCAGCAGAGAAGCCAAGATAGGTCCAAGGGAAAGTCAGGTCAGCAACGGGGAATCCAAGAATACAGCAACACAGAAGCACAAAAACGGTTTGTGTGGAGTTGGGGGGCTAAGGATCATCCGGCAACTTGTGGACCAGACTGCTGGCTTTAAATAGGTAACTGGGCGCCAAGAGCTGTTATGCTTTGCGTGCCCCATGGCGCACAGGTGTGTGCTATTACGCGCCACTGCCCGCAGCCATGTGTGGCTGTGCACGCATTCACATGAGCTCACACCCTAGTACCTGTACACAAAGTCTACATGCATTTCTGCACACATTACCATGGCCATGTTGCATGTTGGCAGATGTTCCAGTTCTTCCAAGGTTCATCCTGTGACAATTTTCTACATTTTGGTTGACTAATGGGTTTAGTGTAATGGGTTTAGTTTAATTGTAATACATTATTTAAGCATTTCTCTAGAATTTCAATACTCATTATATACTCCTGGAGTAAAAAATCTAATAACACATTATTTATGGTATTAAGGTTTAAACATGCACTACTGACATAGATTTAGCGGTTGCAATATGTAAACAGTGTTAATTTGTATGTCCAATTTTGATTTAATTTTAGGCGTAGCCTTTTAACTAAAATGACATTTTTAGTCATATTTTAGTCATCTGAATTTTTTTCGTTTTAGTCGTATTTTAGTCAACTTTAAGTGTTAATTTTGCCAACAAAATTATTGGTTACATCATTTTGTCAAGATCACAAACAAAGCCAGACATCACCTATTCCAAGGCCTCACTATGGACAGGAAAAGGCAGGTCCATGACATGATATCAATATACAGGCCAGGATTTTTATTTAATTTTTTTAAATATTCTTTATTTTCTCATTTTATTTAGTTATACATACATTGCTCTTTTACATTCATAATTAACCATGCATTTTTTCCCCCCCCCCCCCCCCCCAAAGGATAAATAAGAAAAAAAAAAGAAGGGGGGGAGGCCCCCCTGTCTCGCTCACTTGATTCTTTTTCCCTCAGTCCTCTCTTTCCAACATCCTCAGATATCTCTCCGTTTTCCTGAACTACCCCCATTGCTTCCACATCCTATGATGTTTCCCCTCTGTATCCTCTGCCTCATGAATCGACTCTTCTATAGTTCTTATCCACTCTACCCTCTCGATCCACTCTTTCATGGATGGAGCATTTCCGGGATTTCCACAAGCAAGGGATCAGGGCCTTCGCTGAGTTCAATAAATAGGGGGTTAAGATGGACCCATATTGTCTCACTCCCATCTTTGTGTCGTGGAACAGACATACACATGGTTGTTTTTTAACCCTTTCTCCTGTTATATTAAAAATTGCATATATTACTTGGTCCCAGTAGTCTTGTATTTTGGGACACTCCCACCACAGATGTGCGAAGGGGAGTTGTCTCCACTGTAGGCATTCGCTCTATGTGGGGTTACATACCACCTACCTAGAAGCTTATACAACATTTCAACTGTTTGCGTGTCTTTTGCCACCGAGTGGACCAGCCTTATTATCTTATTCTTATGTTCATCACTACTTAACGGGCTTATCTCTCTTTCCCATTTTTCTAGGTAGGATGGGTATTCATGATCTGCCTTGCACAAAAGTATTTTATATATTTTTGATATCCTTTTCTCTATGGTTTGTGGTGACTCCACTAATTTCTCTAAGGGTCTCCATTGTCTCTTTCCTCGTAATGGCCGTGGCAGATTCTGTACAACGTGTTGTAGTTGAGTGTATCTCCATTTATCTAGTGCTTTCTGTCCCCATTCTGAAGTGATTTCCTTAAAGGTAGATAATCTATTTCCTTCCATCACGTCCTGCAATCTTAAATTATCCTTAATAGCCCACCTACTAAAATATATGTGCTCCTCCTTCCCGGGTAGGAAGAAGTTTGTATCTAAAAGTGGAATTAAGGGTGAATTATAGTCCCATTTGTGTCTCTTATTTATTGCATCCCAGACCTTTAGTGAATTTTTTGTGAGTATGTTTGTGTTTGGACCCAAGTCTCGATATTGTGGCGGTATCCATATCATTTTCCCTATGTTTGTTCTGCTTAGCCTCATTTCTAACTCGACCCAGCTCTTATCCTTCTTATTATGAGTCCAATCTATTATTCTCAAAATCACAATAGCGTCATAATATTTTTTTTAAATCAGGTGCTTCTAGACCCCCTCTGTCTTTTTCTCTAACCATTGTATTGAATGCAATGCGTGCCCTTTTTTTTGTGCCCAAATACATTTTGTTATCATGGATTTTACTTTTCTAAAATGCATCTGTGGGAGGGAAATTGGGATCATTTGACATGTATAAATGAATATAGGTAATACAGTGGTGTGAAAAAGTGTTTGCCCCCTTCCTCATTTCCTGTTCCTTTGCATGTTTGTCACACTTAAGTGTTTCGGAACATCAAACCAATTTAAACAATAGTCAAGGACAACACAAGTAAACACAAAATGCAATTTGTAAATGAAGGTGTTTATTATTAAAGGTGAAAAAAAATCCAAACCATCATGGCCCTGTGTGAAAAAGTGATTGCCCCCCTTGTTAAAACATACTATAACTGTGGTTGTCCACACCTGAGTTCAATTTCTCTAGCCACACCCAGGCCTGATTATTGCCACACCTGTTCACAATCAAGGCATCACTTAAATAGGAGCTGCTTGACACAGTAAGGTCCACCAGAAGATCCTTAAAAGCTACACATCATGCCGAGACCCAAAGAAATTCAGGAACAATTGAGAAAGAAAGTAATTGAGATCTATCAGTCTGGAAAGGGTTATAAAGCCATTTCCAAAGCTTTGGGAATCCAGCGAACCACAGTGAGAGCCATTATCCACAAATGGCGAAGACATGGAACAGTGGTGAACCTTCCCAGGAGTGGCCGGCCGCCCAAAATTACCCCAAGAGCGCAGCGACGACTCATCCAAGAGGTCACAAAAGACCCCACAACAACGTCCAAGGAACTGCAGGCCTCACTTGCCTCAGTTAAGGTCAGCGTTCATGCCTCCACCATCAGGAAAAGACTGGGCAAAAATGGCCTGCATGGCAGAGTTCCAAGGAGAAAACCACTGCTGAGCAAAAAGAACATCAAAGCTCGTCTCAATTTCTCCACAACACATCTTGATGATCCCCAAGACTTTTGGGACAACATTCTGTGGACCGATGAGACAAAAGTGGAACTCTTTGGAAGGTGTGTGTCCAAGTATATCTGGCGTAGAAGGAACACTGCATTTCAGAAAAAGAACATTATACCAACAGTAAAATATGGTGGTGGTAGTGTGATGGTCTGGGGCTGTTTTGCTGCTTCAGGACCTGGAAGACTTGCCGTGATAAAAGGAACTATGAATTCTGCTGTCTACCAAGAGATCCTGAAGGAGAATGTCCGACCATCTGTTCGTGTACTCAAGCTGAAACGAACTTGGGTTCTGCAGCAGGACAATGATCCTAAACACACCAGCAAGTCCACCACCGAATGGCTGAAGAAAAACAAAATGAAGACTTTGGAGTGGCCTAGCCAAAGTCCTGACCTGAATCCTATTGAGATGTTGTGGTATGACCTTAAAAAGGCCGTTCATGCTCGAAAACCCTCTAATGTAACTGAATTAGGACAATTCTGCAAAGATGAGTGGGCCAAAATTCCTCCAGGACGCTGTAAAAGCCTCATTGCACGTTATCGCAAACGCTTGGTTGCAGTTGTTGCTGCTAAGGGTGGCCCAACCAGTTATTAGGTTTAGGGGGCAATCACTTTTTCACACAGGGCCATGATGGTTTGGATTTTTTTTCACCTTTAATAATAAACACCTTCATTTACAAATTGCATTTTGTGTTTACTTGTGTTGTCCTTGACTATTGTTTAAATTGGTTTGATGTTCCGAAACACTTAAGTGTGACAAACATGCAAAGGAACAGGAAATGAGGAAGGGGGCAAACACTTTTTCACACCACTGTATAAACATTTTAACTGCGTTTATCTTTCCAATCCAAGAGAGTGCTTTATATTGCATCCTACTTAGTTGCTCTTTAATTTTATTGAGAAGGGGAATATAATTAGTTTCAAAGAGGTCACCCAATTGAGCTGTCAATTTTATTCCTAAGTAACCCAGTTCTTTCTTGCACCACTTAAATGGTAATTTAGCTTGAATTGCGCTCTGGTCTTCTATTGATAAGGTTACACTTAATATCTCGGATTTTGTCATATTTACTTTAATATTTGATAGTTCA
Source organism: Lithobates sylvaticus (assembly GCA_028564925.1). NCBI lineage: Eukaryota > Metazoa > Chordata > Amphibia > Anura > Ranidae > Lithobates > Lithobates sylvaticus. Next base: position 106,516,178 of record CM053036.1, read on the forward strand.
CCATATTGTTTTAACCCCTTCAAAACCATGGGGATTGATGTTCTGGGCATGGATATATAGAGAAGCACGTCATCCGCAAATGTGGATGCCTTGTACTCCCTCTCTCCTACCCGAATACCTTGAATATATTTATTTTTGCGTATTGCGGCCAGTAAGGGTTCTAACGTAATTATAAATAGGAGTGGGGAGAGTGGGCAACCCTGTCTTGTCCCATTAAATAAATCAAGGGGGCAGGACAGGGTGCCATTAACTCTTATTCTAGCTATCGGATGATAGTAGAGGGATTCGATTAATCTCATCATCTTCTCACCTAATCCCAGGTATCTCAATGTTTCAAAGAGGAACCCCCAATCAACCCTGTCAAAAGCCTTTTCAGCATCAATTGACATGAGGACTGTGGGGGTACCCCTCCTGATGACTTCCTGTATCAACATTATAGATTTCAATGAGTTATCCCTTCCTTCCCTCCCCTGGATGAACCCCACCTGGTCATTATGGATCCATTTTTGGCAAATATGACTTCAATCTTTCTGCTATTATTTCTGCAACAAGCTTTATATCTGAGTTTAATAATGAAATTGGCCTATAGCTTTCTACTGCCATAGGGTCTTTCCCCTCTTTCAAGATCAGGGTGATATGTGCCAAAAGTGTCTCCTCTCTGAATTTCTCTCCTTCCCTTACTGTGTTAAAGTAATTGCATAATTTTGGCGCAAACTGCTTGCAAAACTTTTTGTAATACACGATGGGGTATCCATCGGGGCCCGGACTTCCTCCTAAGGTGGTATTTTGCTCTCTACTTCCTCTAACGATATGGGGGCTTCTAGTGCCTCCATCTCTTCTTTCTCGCCCCTCGGGAAGTCCAGGTTCCACAGATATTCCCTCATTTCTTCTCTCCGCCTTGCCTTCTCTTAATCTTTCTGCATAATATTATATAAAGTACTATAGTAAGAATGGAATGTGCTTGCTATATCTGGAGAGGAGATTTGTATGTCCCCTCTTGCATCTCTAACCCTCACTATGAAAGTCCTATTCTGTTTTTCCTTCACCCTTCTGGCCATCCATTTGCCTGATCTATTTCCCCACTGATATCTTCCCTTATCTGTAATATGAAACGCAGCTTTCCTCTCTTGTTCTAAACATTCTTCTAATTCTCTCTTTTTTATTATCAGCTCCTGCCTTTCCGGAATCCCTTTAGGCCTTTTTATTTTCTCTAGCTCATTTATTTCCTTGTATAACTCCTTTTTCCTTTTTTCCCTTGCTTCCCCCCCCAATCCCCCCCCCCCCCCTGCTCCAATCCCTATTAGGATCCCCCTTATTACCCCTTTGTGAGTTTCCCATAATATTGAACTGGAAATTCGCCTAAAAATGAGCCTAAAAAAAGTCTCCAATTCCTGTTCAATCCTGCTAATTGATTCTTGATCCTGAATCAATGAGTCATTCAACCTCCAGTTTATCCCTGGTCCAGAGTCCCCTTTTATCTCCAGTTGTATTTTCACTGGAGCGTGATCTGATAAAGTGATTGTTTTTATTTCTACCTTTTTAAGAGCTGGCATACAGGCCAGGATAACCTGGGGGCAACCCAATGAGAATATTGGCTGCAGATACGAGAGCACATGTAGGAGTGCTGGGAAGAAACAACATTTTGAGCACTTTTGTTAAACAATGGCATACATTCACAATGAAATCAAACATCACAGATAAACATTTCTGAAGAATACTTTAATAATAGCACCTCCTACATTTCCAGTAACATCTGCGCATATTGCAGACAAACAGGAACCCTCTGGAGAAGAAGTCCATGGTCAGAGGTCATAATGTTCCCATAAAATAACTGCTATTTATTAGATATCCCAGCGGAATTTCTTTCTTAATTTTCCTGCCAGGAAGATCCAGAAGGGAAAACGGATAAGTGTAGAAGAAAGTTTTATGACTTCACAACATTAGAAAGGGTACTTCAGATATAGAATCTGTAGACAAATCATATTTTCTATTGTAATTTGTAATTCCATATTTTCTGTTTACACAATACATGACACTGTCATTCATTACTACTGTAGGGTACGCTACTGTATTTTTTTTGAGGAGCAATGTAATAGTTATACCGTATACCCCTTAAAATGTATTTTGTTGTGATTTTATGTGATAGACCAACACAAAGTGACACATAATTGTGAAGTGGAAGGAAAATGATAAATTATTTTGAATATTTTTTACAAATAAATATGAGAAAAGTGTGGTGTGCATTTGTATTCAGCCCCCCTGAGTCAATACTTTTTGTAGAACCACCTTTCACTGCAATTACAGCTGCAAGTATTTTTGGGGATGTCTCTACCAGCTTTGCACATCTAAAGAGGGACATTTTTGCCCATTCTTCTTTGCAAAATAACTCAAGCTCTATCAGATTGGATGGAGAGCATCTGTAAACAGCAATTTTCAAGTCTTGCCTCAGATTCTCAATTGGTCTGGACTTTGACTGGGCCATTCTAACACATGAATATGCTTTTATCAAAATCATTTCATTGTAGTTCTGGCTGTATGTTTGGGGTTGTTAGAAAATAAAAAGAGCAGCGCTAAACCAAAAATATGCAACTGATGAATAAACATCCAATAAGTAAAACAGTGCTTATTACAACCCTAGTGAGTAATAAATATAAACCACCTGTGGAAACAAATATATGTGTGGTGGTGTGACCCTCCTCAAGTTAATGTAAATGACCTAAATACATAAATAATGCAGACCATATAACACTCTGTGGCTTCCCCACTCACTTGTGAATGTCACATATGAACATAATTAAACATAAACATAAATACAATACTGAGTATTTGTGAAAAGAAAAGAGGGGGAGAAAAAAGTCCAATCTAAAAACTGGGTGTAGATAAATAATGTTTCCACCCGTGCAACATCAGAATAATGCTTGTGAAATAAATCAGAAGATTATCAGTCCATCCAGCAATCTTCAGATTCCAAGTGATCCACCACCAAAGGAAGCAAGATAGGATTTACTTCTTACCAAAACGCCATGACACACCATTACAGAGTGTCATGGTAAGCCTGAGCAGAAAAATGACGCTCCTCGGGTCCTGGATGGTATAGCAGACTCCCACAGCCTAGACAGACCACTCCACACTCTTTGATAACTCCCTCAGTGAAGGCTCAACGGTGTATGCCAATGCCCATGAAAAAAAGGAAGGGGCTCCAATAGTGTAAAATCCAAGGTTTTAATGTACAAAAACGAAAATAAATGCACTTACATTTAAAACGGAAATCTTAAGCCTTAAGTGTGTTGCGCCGGCCGGACGCACACAACACAGACCCGTCCTTCCTGGAATCCCAATACAGCGTAGAGGTGACGTCAGCGCGTCGCTCCGCCCTACCGGTTTCGCAATAGAGTTGCGTCGTCCAGGGGCCCTGGGCCCTTTTCATGGGCATTGGCATACACCGTTGAGCCTTCACTGAGGGAGTTATCAAAGAGTGTGGAGTGGTCTGTCTAGGCTGTGGGAGTCTGCTATACCATCCAGGACCCGAGGAGCGTCATTTTTCTGCTCAGGCTTACCATGACACTCTGTAATGGTGTGTCATGGCGTTTTGGTAAGAAGTAAATCCTATCTTGCTTCCTTTGGTGGTGGATCACTTGGAATCTGAAGATTGCTGGATGGACTGATAATCTTCTGATTTATTTCACAAGCATTATTCTGATGTTGCACGGGTGGAAACATTATTTATCTACACCCAGTTTTTAGATTGGACTTTTTTCTCCCCCTCTTTTCTTTTCACAAATACTCAGTATTGTATTTATGTTTATGTTTAATTATGTTCATATGTGACATTCACAAGTGAGTGGGGAAGCCACAGAGTGTTATATGGTCTGCATTATTTATGTATTTAGGTCATTTACATTAACTTGAGGAGGGTCACACCACCACACATATATTTGTTTCCACAGGTGGTTTATATTTATTACTCACTAGGGTTGTAATAAGCACTGTTTTACTTATTGGATGTTTATTCATCAGTTGCATATTTTTGGTTTAGCGCTGCTCTTTTTATTTTCTATTCACGTTTCACTGTAGTTATGTTTTGCAGTAGAGTCGCAGCTTCCAGCTAGGCCTTTTTAGGTCCACAACATTTTTGTTTGCACACTTGGTGTGTTTTTCCGTAGCGCAGTTTCTTTTTTCTTTTATTTGTTTGGGGTTGTTGTCCTGCTGGAAGATGAACCTCTGCCCCAGTCTCAAGTCTTTTGTAGAATCTAACAGGTTTTCTTCTAAGATTGCCCTGTATTTGGCTCCATCCATCTTCCCATCAACTCTGACCAGCTTCCCAGTCCTTGCTGAAAAAAAGAATCCCCACAACATGATGCTGCCACTACCATGTTTCACGGTGGGGATGGTGTATTCAGGGGGATGTGCAGTGTTAGTTTTGCGCCACACAAAGTGTTTTGCTTTTGGGCCAAAAAGTTCAATTTTGGTCTCATCTGACCAGAGCACCTTCTTCCACGTGTTTGCTGTGTCCCACACATGGCTTCTCGCAAACTGCAAATGGAACTTCTTATGGCTTTCTTTCAATAATGGCTTTCTTCTTGTCACTCTTCCATAAGGGCCAGATTTCTGGAGTGCACGATTAAAGCCCCATACACACGCTCGGACAATCCGCGGACCAGGTCAGTCGGACTTTGTCCGACGTACTTTGTCCGATGTTGGCGTTGCGTACACACGGTCGGACTACGTTGTCGGAATATCCGGTCCGGAAGAACGTCGTGACGTAAGTCGTCGTCCACGAGATTACAAAAGGGAAGTTCAGCACCACGTCAGGCACCCGTTGGGCTCCTTCTGCTGATCCCGTGTTTATCGAGAGTTAGTGGAAGTTTGGTGACTTAAGATTCGCGCTTCTCAGTTTTCTGACTCAGATCGTTACTGCTCTTCAGTTTGTGCTTGTCGTGCGTATCTGTTTATTAGTGCGTGTAGTCAGTTCGCATTTGTTGGTCATTGCGGCCTATATCTTGATATAGGACGCTTTGATTTGCACTGCTTATTGTCTGCTCGTTGCTGCTATTCACTTCGTTCTTTCAGGCCTTGCTGTTTATCGGTGCTTTCTGTTTGTCCGTTCTGACCAGCCGACCTTTTGTGACCTTCTGAGCGATGTTTCCCGTGCGTACTCGTCGCCGAGTTCGTGCTGTACGCGGAATTGGTGTCGGGCTTTTAGCTTTGACCCAAGACCCGTCCATGAACAGAGTGACGAGGAGTATGTGGACCAAGAATTGGTTGCTTCAGCGTGACCAGTTCTCGCACATGCCTTTGCTTCGTGAGATCCGGGAGAATAATCCTGATGATTTCAGGAACTTTCTCAGGATGACGGACCCCGATTTTCACCGTCTTTTGGCTTTGCTGACCCCCTTTATCAGCCGGCAGGATACCTGCATGAGACAAGCCATTACTCCGGAGCAGAGGCTTGTTGCCACGTTGAGGTACTTGGCGACAGGGAGAAGTCTTCAGGATTTGAAGTTCTCTTCAGGTATCTCTCCCCAGGCCCTGGGAATCATTATTCCAGAGACCTGTTCTGCCATCATTCAGGTCCTGCAGGAGGACTATATTAAGGTAACATTTCTACTTTACTATTCCCTTCTATGTATGCTCTGTTTGCTAATGACTTGTATTTTTGACCTCCTTCCCTAATTACCATGATTGCAATATGTTCTAATATGCTGTGCCCCTTTTCTCCTTCATGCATTTTTCCCTTCACTTACCTCACCAGCATGCTCTTCTGCCCCAATAGACACCTATGGCCTAGTCACTTAAGCAATGTCTTTTGTCTGCTGCATAGTATTCTTTGCCCCAAAACACCCCCTAAAATATGCACAAATGTTTGCTGTGTGGTTTACTTCATGTAGAGCCCCCTTTTTTTGTTTTTTTGGTGGGTGGGGGGGGGGGGGGCAAACTCATTAGGAACCCCCTCCCCCAACTGCTCTGTCAGATGGTACCAATCCTTTATCTGCTGGCTTTCCCAAGGTCCATACACACTATATACCTACCTCTTTATAGTGCGCATCTTTAGGGATGAATTCAGCAAAGCATGTAGTGCAAGGGACTGCCTCCATACATTCCATTTCCTATTTTTTTGTCTTCTTTCCCTCCTATTAGCTTGCTTGGTAATTTAATAATGTCACACTGTGCCTGCCTTTTTTTGGGGGGGGGGGGGGGGGGGTTGAAATGTTATTTGATCTTTCCTGTGGCCTGCCAATAGTGTTAAGTACAGAGGGTCTGGCCAAACTAGCCCACATTATTGAGCCATTTGCCAATCAATGAAGTGCAGAGGGTTAGCTGTCCACCACCCCCCCCCCCAAAACCCCTAGTTATTGCCAATGGCCCATCAGAAGTGGGGGGATTGATGGGGGGGTGAGTAATCTGTGAAGGGGAGCCTCTACTTTTCTGTGCAAATACTTTCCAGCCTCCAATTTTAGACAATGCTCTTGTTCCAAGATGTTGATTGTCTAATCTGCTTGCAATGTTTAGGTGCAAAGTGACTATTTTTTTTTTCTTGTTTCACTCCACAGTTCCCTTCCACGCCACAGGAATGGCAGACTGTGGCCTCCCACTTTGCCAGCCGTTGGGACTTTCCTAACTGCGGAGGGGCAATTGATGGGAAACACGTCCGCATCGTCCCACCGCCCAACTCGGGGTCCTACTATTATAATTATAAAGGGTTTAATAGTGTAGTGATGTTGGCGGTGGTGTCGGCAACATACGAGTTTATGTATGTGGACGTGGGGATGAACGGCCGGATATCGGATGGTGGGGCCATTACGCACACGGAGTTCTACTGGCGTCTCCAAAGTGGCAGTCTGTGCTTGCCACCTCCAGAGGAGAATGCCGAAGGACTCCCCTTCGTCTTTGTCGCAGATGAAGCGTTTGCGTTGACTCCCCATGTGATGAGGCCGTTCCCGATGAGGACCCTCACCCCGGACCAGAGGGTCTTCAACTACAGGCTGTCCAGAGCCAGAAGAGTTGTGGAGAACGCTTTTGGCATCCTGGCCAGCCGCTTCCGCCTGTTCCTGACGGCATTTAACTTGGCGGAATACAAACTGAACCACATAGTTCTTGCCTGTTGCATATTGCACAACTTCCTCAAAAGACATAACAGGAACTATGTGGTGCCCGTTGGCCCAGATGTGGAGGGCCCTCCAAATGCCGAACTCACAGCCCTTCGAGTGGCACGTCCAGGCTTGCCCCCTCTAAATGCCCGTGTGGTCCGGGACCAATATATGCAGTACTTTGTGGGTAGGGGGGCCATTGCTCTGCCTGACGATGTGTGAGAGGCATTTTTTAATAAATCTGATATTTTAACCAACCTATGATTTCATGTCATTTCAGTCTTCTTTTTAGCTTATTTTACTTTGACATTTTTTCCCTTTGCCTTCGACAGTGGGAATGCACTTTCTGGGCAAAAGGAGGTAACAGTCTCTTCTTCACAAAAAGATTATTCTCATGTTGTGTGTTTGCTACCTAATCTTTGGTCTAGAGAAGGTTTGTACTGCATAACTGACACCCAAAATACTTCTTTTCATCACCAGGTCTGACATGTGTGTATTCTCCAAAATGCTGTGCTCCGTGTTTTCGTACAAAGCACTGTGGGTGTCATTTACATAAGTCAAATCCGCTATGCTCTACAAGTGCATTGAAAAAGTTCCCCGGGAAAGAAAATTGGAGTGCAAAGTGGATTTGCCTTTAGTAAATAACACCCATTGCCCCCCATATCCTTTTCATTTTACATACATAATGCATTGTGTTTTTTAAATAAGGAAGCCACACATTTAGAAAAATAAAAGTTTACTAGGAAAACATTCCCAAGTGCGTTTACAATCTTCACGCCAAAACTGACAACATCTTGGTTATTTACAACATTGTTTACAAACATTCCGCAATTGGTAAAACCAGGCATGGAGCAAAACAGAACCTAGGAACTTGGAAAGTTCAACTTTGTAAAGTGAAGACAAGATCAGACATGACTATATGTTCAAAGTGTGTTTGATCTTGCCTTCATCACATGGGGGGGTCACCCCCGAAAAGTGGAAATTTGGAACATGCACACAATTTGGGTCTGAAAATGGTCATTAGATGGGAAAACACATGCCTAGAAGCTTCAAAAGTGCCATTTTCCATCATGGGGATGAATGGACGTTTTTTGGGGGTGCAACCCCTTCACCACAACCACTTTCGTAGTTCGTAAAGTGTTTGCACCCCCAAAAAAACGTTGCCATTCATCCACCATGGTGGGAGCTAGCACATGTGGACACAATGTGTGCATGTTCCAAATTTCAGACAGTTTTTAAGTTGCAAATGTGTTCAGAAGCAGGCACAAATGTGTGTTAATTACTTGGTGCGTTTTCATATTTTTCCTAAAACATCAATGATGTTCTTCAATTTTTGTTGAACATCATTGATGTTTTGCTTTATGTAATCTAGATCTCGATTGCAGACCAATATCTCTCCGATGAGTACGTGGGCACTCTCTGTGGTAAAGTGCGATTTTTCTTCCACAACATCCACGTCACCTAAAAACACAAACAAACAAAAATGGGGTGTTGGAAATGAGGCAGCCATACATGGATTAGCTTACCAGTAGCTGTGTTCTCCCACACTCACCTGTTGTGGTGACAATTTCTCCAAGTTCGATGATCTCTCCTTCCTCCTCCTCCTCCTCTGCTTCTGCTCTTTCCCCTTTTTTGGGAGGTGTTGGTTTGGGGGTTTCCTCAGACGGCCCAAGTTTTCGCTCCCCTATGAGAATGTCCAAAAGGAAGATTTAGCAACACAAACTATTGAGGGCAGAAATAGGAAATGACAAACATTGCTTGAAAGTGACGGACACTATTTTAGTTTGGCCAGTTACAAATGTCAACTACATGAATGAAGTCACTTTGTAAAGGTGCTAAACTGACTAGCTTTTTGGTAGAAGTTTGTGTGATGGAGACCCCCCTCTAGTATCCACTGGAGCACATGTGTGGAAAAGCATAATAAAAAGGGGGTTTGGGTGTCCCAGCACTAGTGCTCTAGAGTCCAGATGGGTAAACAGCTACTGAGTGACCTCTCCTTTACATTGAATAAATTGGCTTTACATTCTTGATGACATTTCTAGTGAGAACAAACTTCCTTTCGCCAAAAAAACACCAAACATCGTATTATAAGTGGCCGAACGATCGAGGTTGCGTACGATCGAATGCACACACACACGACCATGACAGTGGCAGAAAGATCGAGGCTGAGTACGATCGAATGCACAGACGAACCTGAAAGTGGCCATTTTGGAATGTACAACTTGGTAAAAATCAAAACACAATGGAGCAGTATGCAAGCAAGAAATCAAACACAAAACACAACTACTTACTTTTTTGAAGAATTCTCTTGATCTTTCTGTACTGATCGGCCTCCCTCAGTTTCAGGTCTGACCAGCGTTTCCTGAGTTGCTCCTTGGATCGTTGTACCCCAAAATTATTGTACAGCCTTCTCACAACTTTAGACATGATCTTGGCCTTGCGGACATTGGGGTTGAGGTAAGGCCCATACTTCCCATCATAGTCGCTCCTCTTTAATATGTCCACCATCTCCAACATTTCTCCAAATGACATATTGGAGGCCTTGAATTTCAGGTTCCGGGATCGGGACGTTTCTGCCTCCGGACTTTCCTCGTCCTCCTCCTCGTTGGTGGGATATTTGTGGCGCACCTGCTGTGTCCCCGCCATGTGCTCTCCCCACTACGCCGTAAAGAGAAGGGGTGGGGAATAGACGAGAAAGATCGTCAGGGGCGGGCGGAGTTTGAAGCATGCGCAGTGTATATAAAACGTCACACGCCTGTGTCGTAGCCACGATCTGGGAGACGAGGGGAGAGAAAGCTCACGCACGAGACGATCGCTACAAACGAAGGTACAATTTGACGTTGGTACATAACTAGCCTAGACTGATTAGAACTTGAGGCTTCTTTATGGAGAAGATTAGGAGAGTTTAGGCTGACATTATTTATATTGTTTTGTGTGGCGTTGTGTCTTGCAGAGGTGATGGATGCCTTCTACAACGTGAGCTTTCTCCCACACTTCATTGATAAATACCGGCAATTCCCCCTCTTATGGCAGGCAAAACACAGGGATTATAGCAACAGACCAAAGAGGTACGCAGCCCTGCTGAAACTGGTGGCATTTGTAAAGCCTACCCTGCCCATGGCAACCGTCGCAAACTTAAAAGTGAAGATCACCAACATGAAGACTACCTATTTCCGGGAGCGCAATAAGGTCCTGAAGTCACAAGCATCTGGAGCTGCAGCAGCTGATGTCTATGTCCCCACGCTCTGGTACTATGAGAGGCTCCACTTTCTCAAAGACCAGGCTACTGTCAGGAAGTCACTCTCGACTCTTCCTTGCACGCGTCCTTCCACGCACGCCACCCTTGATGAGGATTCCGAGGACCAACCTGGGCCTTCCAGTCAGGAATATGTGCAGGTGCCCAGCTTGTTCCAGGTATAGTAGTTTTGGAACCAGTTTGTTGAATAATGAATGATGTTCAGTTAATTCAGGATCCCCAATTGCTTATTTCCTAACGTGATTGACATATCAACAGACAGTGGTGTGGGAGACATTTTTGGGAAGAATCTAAACTGCAGGGCTGAGAATTGTATGGTTTTGTATTTGAAAACATTTTGCAACAGTCACTAGATGAGAATTGTGTGTGTTTGATGAACAAATAACTGAAACTATGTCCCTTTTTCATACACAGGAAGACCTCAGCCAGGAGGTGGCTGTGGAAGGTGGCAGTCAGGAGGAGGCAGGGGGTAGTGGCAGCCAAGAGGGGGGTAGGCGTAGGAGCCTGACTGTCTCCCAAGTCTCTCCCCTCCGCCTTCCCTACAGAAGGGCGAAAAACATGGGGGAGGTGGGAGAGTCAGCGCTCCAGCTGATAAAAGATGCCTCAGCCTCCCTCTATGCCACACCCACCTACGAGGAGGCCTTTGCCTCCTTGGTTACAAGTAAATTTACGGGTATGGAGGCGGGGCAACGCAGCATGTGTGAGGAGGTCATCCTCAAAATACTAAATGAGGGGATGGCTGGGGAGATGACTCCCCTCACACATGTTTGCGAGAGTGACCTTGCTCCGCCTCCTCCTCCTCCTTCTGCCACCCCACCAGCACCAGCACCACGGCGTGGAAGGAAGCGTACAAGGAAGACAAGAGAGTGACAACCTGGACTCAGTCTGGTCTGAGAGAAGATGGAGCCTCTCGTAGTACCAGAGCCTGGGGACCTAGATGGCATCTGCTGCAGTTCCGGATGTTTTGGACTTCAGGACCAGATTGCGCTCCCTTATTATTTAGATAGGTAGTCTTCATGCCCCCAATTGTTTAAGTCTGTAAAATGATGGTTGCCATGGGTGTCCAAGGCTTTGCAAATTCCCCAAGTTTCACCATGGCTGCGTTCCTCTTTGGTCTGTTGCTGAGACCTAAATAAATGTTTTTTTGATTTGAAATAATCATTGACTATTGTGTTTTACTTTTCTACAATGACAGTTTTTCTTTGAGTAGGCAGGTACATTTCACTAATCCTAGAATTAACAAGGGGCACCAACAACCAACAAACTCCTAGTAAATGTAAGCAAGAAATACAAATGTTAATAATGTGGTTTTGCTAAGTTGAGACATACAAACCCCCTCCAAAAAAAAAAAAAATCTCCTTCAAATATGTATTCCCCCAAAAAAAAAAATCTGGGTAAAAAAATAAGAAAGATTGTATTACGATCTGAGTAAAAATAAACATGTAGTGTATAAATGCTGCAAAGTAATAAAGAAGTAAGTTTGTGAGAAGTGCGGGTGAATAGGAGCAGCTAAAAGATGTCATTCTTGTTGCATTGTAAAGAAAAAGAGAATGCGCTGCATTAACCACTTGCCGACCGCCCCATGTAGATATACGTCGGCAGAATGGCACGTACAGGCAGAACCACGTACCTGTACGTGCCATTCTTTAGGCGGTTGGGGGGTCCGATCGGACCCCCCTCCGCCGGCGGGGACGGTCGGCATCGCTTCAGGAGCGATCCGGGACGAGGGGACGGCCAGTGGTTTCTGGCCACCCCCTCGCGATCGCTCCTGGCGAATGAAAAGCTTCCCCTTCCTGTCTATTGTATAGACAGGAAGGCGGAAGTGATGTCACGCTCGGTGCGCCGGTCTATGTGACCGGAGACGCCGAGCGGCGAACATGTTAAGGTTAGTGCACAACACTACACTGACACCAGTACAGTTAGGCACACAAAACACCCCCCTGTCACCCCCTGATCACCCCCCAGATCACCCCCTCCCCCCCCAGTCACAGTGTCACTAATTGCAGTGATCATTTATTTACTGATCACTGCATTTAGTGTCAGTGTGACTGTAATACCTGTCAGGGCAGTTAGTTTTAGGTCCTAGGTAGCCCCCTACCCCCCCCTAATAAAGGTTTAACCCCCTGATTGCCCCTAGTTAACCCCTTCACCCCCTTTTGCCAGTGTCACTAAGCGATCGTTTTTCTGATCGCTGCATTGTGTCGCTAGGTAACCATTTTTTTTTTATTTTAACCGCCATGTTTTATATAGGTTCATAAATAGTTTTATAGGTCAGGTACCCCCATATTACAACCTAAATAAAGGTTTTAACCCCCTGATTGCCCCTAGAGTTAACCCTTTCACCAGTAATCACCGTATAACTGTCACTGGTGACGCTGGTTAGCCAGTTAGTTATTTCGTTATTTAGGTTCCCCGTCAGGTTTTTATATAGCGTCAGGTACCCCCATATATTACCTAATAAAGGTTTAACCCCCTGATTGCCCCTAGTTAACCCTTTCACCCCCTTTTGCCAGTGTCACTAAGCGATCGTTTTTCTGATCGCTGCATTAGTGTCGCTAGGTAACCAGTTTTTTTTTAGGTTAACCGCCATGTTTATATAGGTTCATAAATAGGTTTATAGGTCAGGTACCCCCATATTACAACCTAAATAAAGGTTTTAACCCCCTGATTGCCCCTAGAGTTAACCCTTTCACCAGTGATCACTGTATAACTGTCACTGGTGACGCTGGTTAGCCAGTTAGTTATTTCGTTATTTAGGTTCCCCGTCAGGTTTTTATATAGCGTCAGGTACCCCCATATATTACCTAATAAAGGTTTAACCCCCTGATTGCCCCTAGTTAACCCTTTCACCCCCTTTTGCCAGTGTCACTAAGCGATCGTTTTTCTGATCCCTGCATTAGTGTCGCTAGGTAACCAGTTTTTTTTTGTATTACTGTTACGGGTGACGCTGGTTAGTTAGCTTGTTTTTTATACTGTCAGGGCACCCGCCATTTATTACCCAATAACGGTTTAACCCCCTGATCGCCCGGCGGGTGATATCAATTAGGTTTTAGGGTCAAATAAGGTCTGCGTCGCCCCAGGTTAGTGCCAGTACCGCAAACACCCACGCGCAAAGCATACACCTCCCTTAGTGGTATAGTATCTGAACAGATCAATATCTGATCTGATCAGATCTATACTAGCGTCCCAGCAGTTTAGGGTTCCAAAAAAACGCAGTGTTAGCGGCATCAGCCCAGATACCTGCTAGCACCTGCGTTTTCCCCCTCCGCCCAGCCCAGCCCACCCAAGTGCAGTATCGATCGATCACTGTCACTTACAAAACACTAAGCACACATAACTGCAGTGTTCGCAGAGTCAGGCCTGATCCCTGCGATCGCTAACATTTTTTTTTTGTGGTAGCGTTTTGATTCAGTCGCTAACAGTCAGGAGCTTTTTTACCTGTGAATCTCAAAAAAATAAAAAAAACAAAAATAGTTGTCGTTTTATTGTTCTCTCTCTCTCTCTATTGTTGCTCTTTTTTTACTCCATTCTATTCTGCAATGTTTTATTATGTTTTATCATGTTTTATCATGCTTGCTTTTCAGGTATGTAATTTTGTTTACTGTGTTTTAGTGTTAAGCATTTTTTTGTTTTCAGGTGCGCCATTCAGTTGCAGCGCGGATTTATTTATCTTGACAGCAACAGCGTTTGCTCCCACGATACATAAAGCCGCGACTCCAACGCTGTAGGAGGTGATTTCACCACCACAGTTAAAAAAAAGAGCATATATGCCGAAGCATGGGGGCAGCAGGGGGGGGGGAGGAGCGATTGGCTCCTAATGCCACGTACATACGGTCGAAATTCCGACCGTGTGTACACGGCATAACTTTTGCGGGAGGATGCCCCCATGCATCGGCATATATAAATGGTGCATGTATGCCCATCATTAGAAGTGGGTGGATGAAGGGAGGTATTCTAATGGTGGGCATACCCACCAATCAATCTCTTTTTTTCGTTCAGCCAAGAGGCTGCATGAAAAAAAAAAAGATTACAATATATGTCCAGTATGTTGCTGGACTTTGAATGGTTATACCAGAATGATGCCTGCAGGTTTAGGTATCATCTTGGTATCATTCTTTTCAGCCAGTGATCGGCTTTCATGTAAAAGCAATTCTAGCGGGTAATTAGCCTCTAGACTGCTTTTACAAGCAGTAGGAGGGAATGTCCCCCCTCCCGGATATAAACCGCGCCATTGGGAAATTGGGAAAGCATTTTATCACACCAATCTTGGTGTGGTCAGATGCTTTGAGGGCAGAGGAAAGATCTAGGGTCTAATAGACCCCAATTTTTTCAAAAAAAGAGTACCTGTCACTGCCTATTGCTATCATAGGGGATATTTACATTCCCTGAGATAACAATAAAAATCATAACAAAGAAAAAAAATGGAAGGAACAGTTTAAAAATAGAATAAAAAAGCTAAATAAATAAAAAAAAAAACTAAAAAAAAAAAAAAAAAAAGCACCCCTGCCCCCCCTTCTCTTGCGCAAAGGCGTACACAAGCGTTGGTCTGGCGTCATATGTAAACAGCAATTGCAGCATGCATGTGAGGTATCACCGCGAAGGTCAGATCGAGGGCAGTAATTTTAGCAGTAGACCTCCTCCGTGAATCTAATGTGGTATCATGTAAAGGCTTTTAAAGGCTTTTAAAAATGTATGTAGTTTGTCGCCACTGCGTGTTTGTGCGCAATTTTAAAGCATGTCGTGTTTGGTATCCATGTACTCGGCCTAAGATCATATTTTTTATTTCATCAAAAATTTGAGCAATATAGTGTGTTTTAGTGCATTAAAATAAAAAAAAGTGTATTTTTTCCACAAAAAATGCGTTTGAAAAATCGCTGCGCAAATACTGTGTGGAAAAAAAAAATGCAACACCCACCATTTTAATCTGTAGGGCCTTTGCTTTAACAATATATATAGTGTTTGGGGGTTCAACGTAATTTTCTTGCAAAAAAAAAAAAATATGTTTTCATGTAAACAAAAAGTGTCAGAAAGGGCTTTGTCTACAAGTGGTTAGAAGAGTGGGTGACGTGTGACATAGGCTTCTAAATGTTGTGCATAAAATGCCAGGACAGTTCAAACCCCCCCCAAATGACCCCATTTTGGAAAGTAGACACCCCAAGCTATTTGCTGAGAGCAATGTTGAGCCCATTAAATATTTTTTTTTTTTGTCCCAAGAGATTGAATAATGAAAAAAAAAAAAATATATATATATTTTTTTTACAAAAAGTTGTCACTAAATGATATATTGCTCAAACATGTCATGGGCATATGTGGAAATACACCCCAAAATACATTCTGTTGCTTCTCCTGAGTACGGGGATACCACATGTGTGGGACTTTTTGGGAGCCTAGCTGCGTACGGAACCCCAAAAACCAAGCACCGCCTTCAGGCTTTCTAAGGGAGTAATTTTTTTATTTCACTTCTCACTGCCAATCACAGTTTCGGAGGCCATGGAATGCCCAGATGGCATAAAACCCCCCAAAATGACCCCATTTTGGAAAGTAGACACCCCAAGCTATTTGCTGAGAGGTATTGTGAGTATTTTGCAGATGTCGCTTTTTGTCACAAAGTTTTGAAAATTGAAAAAAAAAAAAAAAAAATTTTTTTTCTTTACTTTCTTCATTTTCAAAAACAAATGAGAGCTGTAAAATACTCACCATGCCTCTCAACAAATAGCTTGGGGTGTCTACTTTCCAAAATGGGGTCATTTGGGGGGGTTTTGTGCTATTTTGGCATTTTATGGCCTTCGAAACTGTGATAGGTAGTGAGGAGTGAAATCAAAAATTTGCACCCTTAGAAATCCTGAAGGCGGTGCTTGGGTTTCGGGGCCCCGTACGCGGCTAGGCTCCCAAAAAGTCCCACACATGTGGTATCCCCATACTCAGGAGAAGCAGCAAAATGTATTTTGGGGTGCAATTCCACATATAACTATGGCATGTGTGAGCAATATATCATTTAGTGACAACTTTTTGAAGAAAAAAAAAAATATTTTTTATTTTTGTCTTTATTCAATCACTTGGGACTAAAAAAAAAATATTCAATGGGCTCAACATGCCTCTCAGCAAATAGCTTGGGGTGTCTACTTTCCAAAATGGGGTCATTTGGGGGGGTTTTGTACTTCTCTGCCATTTTAGCACCTCAAGAAATGAAATAGGCAGTCATAAATTAAAAGCGGTGTAAATTCCAGAAAATGTACTCTAGTTTGTAGACGCTATAACTTTTGCGCAAACCAATAAATATACGCTTATTGGCATTTTTTTTACTAAAGACATGTGGCTGAATACATTTTGGCCCAAATGTTTGACTAAAATTGAGTTTATTAGATTTTTTTTATAACAAAAAGTAGAAAATCTCTTTTTTTTTCAAAATTTTCGCTCTTTTTCCGTTTATATCGCAAAAAATAAAAATCACAGAGGCAATCAAATACCATCAAAAGAAAGCTCTATTTGTGGGAAGAAAAGGACGCAAATTTCGTTTCGTTACAAAATTGCATGACCGCACAATTACCAGTTAAAGTAGTGCAGTGCGAAATTGAAAAAAGACCTCTGGTCCTTAAGCTGACAATTGGTCCGGGGCTGAAGTGGTTAAAGACATTTTAACATTGCAGCGTGACGAATGTGCTGTGTCGATTAGGAAAGGTAGTTTTACCTGACCGAGCGCTTCCGTCACAGAATTTCTTCGGAGCATGCGTAGCACTTTGTCCGTCGGACAAGCGTACACACGCTCGGATTTGGTGTGATCGGACCGGGTTGACGGGAAATCTTTCCAGCAGGAGATAAGACTTTGTCCGACGGACAAACCGACGAACACTGTCCGATGGTGCATACACACGGTCTGATTTTTCAACAACCTTGTCCGATCGGACCAAATTGATGAAAAAGTCCGACCGTGTGTATGGGGCTTAATAGTTGTCCTGTGGTTAACATGGGCCTCTTGGCTGCTTCTCTGATTAATGCTCTCCTTGCCTGGCCTGTCAGTTTAGGTGGAAGGCCATGTCTTGGTAGGTTTGCCATACTCTTTCCATTTTCGAATGATGGATTGAACAGTGCTCTGTGAAATGTTCAAAGCTTGGGATATAGTTTTATAACCTAACCCTGCTTTAACCACTTCACTAAAGGGCACTTATACACCTTCCTGCACAGACCAATTTTCAGCTTTCAGCGCTGTCGCACTTTGAATGACAATTGCGCGGTCATGCTACACTGTACCCAAACAACATTTTTATCATTTTGTTCCCACAAATAGATGTGGTATTTGATCACCTCTTGGATTTTTATTTTCTGCTAAACAAATAAAAAAAAGACAGAAAAGTTTCAGTTACAAAACTTTGTAAATAAGTACGTTTTCTCCTTCACTGACGGGCACTGATAAGGTGGCACTGTTGGACACCGATGAGGTGGCACTGATGAGGTGGCATTGATGGGCACTGATGATGGGCACTAATATGCAGCACTGATGGGCACTGATAGGTGGCACTGATAGGCGGCATGGATTAGCACTGATAGGCGGTACGGATGGGCATGGATAGGCGGCACAGATGGGCAATGATAAGCAGCATGGATAGGCGGCACTTATGGGCACTGATAGGCTGCACGGGTGGGCACTGATAGGTGGCATGGATGGGCACTGATAGGTGGCATGGATGTACTGTAATGTACTGGTGGATGCCAATCAGTGCCAAACAATAATGCCTGCCAATCAGTGTTGCCCATTGTGGGCACTGATTGGCATCCATTGTGGGCACTGATTGACATCCCTGGTGGTCTAAGGTGGCATACCCAGTGGTGGGCATCCCTGGTCGTCTGGTGGCATCCCTGGTGGCCCAGTGTGGGCATACTCGGGGGGGTGTGCTGATAATCGATCAGTGCAGACCACCCCTGTCAGAGGAGCAACCGATTGGCTCTCCTCTACTCGCGTCTGACAGATGCGAGTGAGGAAAAGCCGATCACAGGCTCTTCCTGTTTACACCGTGATCAGCCGTGATTGGACATGGCGGATCACGTGGTAAAGAGTCTCCGTCAGAGACTCTTTACCTAGATTGGAGTTGCGATGTGTCATACTGACACACCACAACAACGATCGGAGCAGTGCGCACCCCCGGGGGCGCGCAGCACCTTAATATCCTGAAGACGTCATATGACATCCGGAAACCACTTAGCCGCCATCATTTTGCTATATGGCGGGCGGCAAGCGGTTAAACTTCTCCACAGCTTTATCCCTGACCTGTCTGGTGTGTTCCTTGGCCTTCATGATACTGTTTGTTCATTAAGGTTCTCTAAAAAAACTCTGAGAGCTTCACAGAACAGCTGTATTCATACTGAGATTAAATTACACACATTTTGACTCTAATAATTACTAATTAGGTGACTTCTGAAGGCAATTGGTTCCACAAGAATTTAGTTAGGGATATTATGCCTTGTACACACGGTCGGACATTCCGACCACAAAATCCGTCTGATTGTTTCTGATGGATTTTGTCCGAAACTGGTGTTGCATACACACGGTCGGACAAAGTTGTCGGAAAATCTGATTGTTCGGAACGTGGTGACATTCGTTGGGTATGACGGAAATACGTAGAGGCTAGCAGCCAATAGCTTTGGTCTCGTAATTTGATCTGAGCATGCGTGGCACTTTGTCTGTTGGAATTCTCTACAAACGATCGGAAAAAGTCTAAATGGATTTTGTTGTCAGAAAATTTTAGGTCCTGCTCTCAAATTTTTTCCGTCGGAATTTCCGACGGAAAAAGTCCCATAGAGCCCACACATGATCGGATTTTGCGACAACATAATCCGATCGGACCTTTTCCGTCGGAAATTCTGACCGTGTGTACAGAGCTTTAGAGTAAAGGGGGCTGAATACAAATGCACACCACATTTTTTACATATTTATCTGTAAAAAAAATTGAAAAACATTTATTATTTCCCTTCCACTTCGCAATTATATGCCACTTTGTGTTGGTTTATCACATAAAATACCAATAAAATACATTTATGTTTTTGGTTGTAACATGACAAAATTTGAAAAATTTCAAGGGGTATGAATACTTATTCAAGGCACTGTATATAATCATTACAGCACTCAGTGTATATAAAATGTATTGAGCAAGTTGGCTTATGTTGTATTGATCTTTTTTTCCAAATATCTATTTAAATGTCTTCAAAGTGTTTTATGCTGAGCTCCAGGCAAAGTTTTAAAAGTACATGTAAAAAAAAAAACTGCCCTGCCTGCCAAAGGATATATAAATATGTTTTGGTGCTCATGTAATCTGGGGAACTCTGCCAGAAAGCAATGTGACCTCTCTCTATTAAGCACTGCAGTTCAGTCACCAAACTTCCTCTCTTCCTGATAACTAGACAATAAAGTTTCTTAAAGTGACACTAAAGGTTCATTTTTTTTTTTTTTTTTTTTTTAAATAACAAACATATCATACAGTACTTACCTCCACTGTGCAGCTCGTTTTGCACAGAGTGGCCTCAAACCTCGGCTTCTGGGGTCCCTCGGCGGCTCTCTTGGCTCCTCCTCACATCAGATAACCTCCTGGGCAAAGCGCTCTCCCGGGGGGTTGCCCTGCGGGCGCGCTCCCGAATCCAGCTTTCGGCGTCCAGCTTTCCGGCGCCAATGGCTGCGCTGCTATCAATATATCCAATCAACAGCCGAGAACCCCCCAGTAGAGAGACAGCGCGTAGGACAAGTTCGATGGTTCAGGTAAGTAAAACGGGGGGGGGGGGGGGGGCAGGTCACATGACCCTTTACAACCCCTTTAAGCAAATATATATCTGGATTAGAGATGGAATGTTTCATGTTTGCATAGGGTACAGCTTTAACAAAACTATAGTGATAACATTAATATTCCTTCAAAGATAAGTAGTCAACATGGTATGTAGACTGATGGTCAACATGTGACACAATAATCAAAGAGTGATCTCTCTGATATTGATCACCTTAAAAATCAGCTAGTTTTTGGTAAAAGGAAGTATATAACCTGTCTTTAAGCTAAAGTTTAGCTAGAAAAAAAAGAAACTCCCTACAGCTGTAGTCACATCACTTATCACTTGCCGAATTCCTGCCAGCAAAAGATTGAGAGCAGGTTCTCAATTTTTCGGTCGAAAAAGTTTTGATCGGAAATTCCGATCGTCTGTACCAATTCCGTCGTGCAAAATTCCTACGCATGCTCGGAAACAATTCGACGCATGCTCGGAAGCATTGAACTTAATTTTCTCGGCTTGTCGTAGTGTTGTATGTCACCGCGTTCTTGGCGGTCAAAAGTTCAGCAAACTTTTGTGTGACCGTGTGTATGCAAGCCAAGCTTGAGCGGAATTCCATCGGAAAAAACATCCAAGATTTTTACAACGGAAAATCCGCTCGTGTGTACACGGCATTAGGTGAGCATATCGCTGGATCCTGGAACAGGTAAGTGTCTGTTTATTAAAAGTCAGGAGCTACAGTTTTTGTAGCTCCTGACTCTTAATAAACACAAATATGAGTGGAGCTCCTCTTTTGATTTATGCAGAATTCCTTGACCAATAATGAAAATATAGAAAAAATCCACCTGCACTTAAGGTAACACAATTCAACTGGAAAATGCAGGTAGCACAAACTGTTGATGACAATTAACAAAAATAGAAAGATAAAATTCGGCACTTTTAAAACTAATAAAGAAAGTCCTTTTAAAGTGTCCAAATAAATCCAAGGTATACAGAGCACCTCAGGTGTATGTCTAATATTCTCTGATAAGTGGTGAAAAGATCCTCCACAAACACCACCACTCAGATATTGACCACCAAATTATAAGCGCTCAAACAGTGCTCAATCAGCCACCAGACACAGTCAGACTCCCAACAGATTTCACAGAAGTTATGGCTCAGTCGTGGTCTCCCTTCTTGGATAATCCCTCCAGAGGTCAGATCACCATACATTTATGTCAAAAGGGAGAACAGAACCACCTCATGGTGTAGTATAGTGTAGTATGTAAAAACACTTCTATATTTATTAAAATATTCTGGAATACTCACAAAGTATATTATCAAATCAAGCATGTCATCAGCATCCTAGAAGTTTCTAACCAACAAGATGGATACGTGCGTATTGTGTTCAGCATTAATGTATTCTACTGGCATACCTCCCAACTGTCCCTGATTTCGAGAGACTGTCCCTCATTCGATCCCTCTATCCCTCTTTCCTCCTCATTTGTCCCTTATTTTGGTCTGATCTGCATAGTTGTATATAAAAAAGCAAAATAATTGTACCGCTTTTGGTACAAAATTCCAGACATAATCATACCGCCAGGGAGGTTAAGGGGGTGTGGCGGGGATGTGTCCTATGCCTACATACATTTGCTAATAGGTGTCCCTCGTTCCCATTTCAGAGCGTTGGGAGGTATGTACTGGCCAGAGTTTTAATTTATTCTGGCCGCTGGAATACATTTACATGTTCACACACTGATGTGCTAAAGTGCTAATAACCTGCACTTAACTGCGTTCACGAGCATTAGAGAAAAAAAAAGCCAGATGCCATTTTTTACACCCATGTGTCAAACACCAAAGGGTTTATATGTAGTAGTGAGTTTGAAAGCCAACATACCAGAAACTTCAAAGACACCATGGGGGGTTATTTACGAAAGGCAAATCCACTTTGCACTACAAGTGCACTTGAAAGTGCACTTGGAGGTGCAGTCGCTGTAAATATGAGGGGTAGATCTGAAATAAGGGGAAGCTCTGCTGATTTTATCATCCAATCATGTGCAAGCTAAAATGCTGTTTTTTATTTTCCTTGCATGTCCCCCTCGGATCTACAGCGACTGCACTTCCAAGTGCGCTTTCAAGTGCACTTGCAGAAGTGGATTTGCCTTTCGTAAATAACCCCCCATGTGATTTACTAAACTAAGCCTATGATCAAAAGTCTGCAATGGTCAAAACCGTTTTACTTTTCCTGTATGGGCCAACAGAATTAAATATTATGGTTGGAACAACGTCAGTCTAATGTTTGATCTAAGGGCAACTGTATTTCCATTTTCACTGTACATGCAGATCTAATCTTTGCAAGTATTTACCTTAAGTAAAATGTCAGTATCCTTTTCTAATGACTCATAAAATAAAATCTCAAAGAGTTCTTTATTTTTCAGAGTGTATGAACCTTATCACTCAAAACATTTGA
>CM053036.1:106539214-106565496 GCA_028564925.1 Lithobates sylvaticus
AGCACGGAAGCTCGACTATAAAGTCCATGGACAACATTCGCCAAGGTCGATCAGGTGCAGGAAGAGGCTTCAAAAGTCCCCAAGCTCGGTTCCTAGACGTCTTGCTGCGGTTACAAACAGGGCAGGAGTCAACATAAGACTTGCAGAATTCCTTTAGTTTGGGCCACCAAAAGGTGCGTTGCACCAGCTCCACAGTTTTACGGCTCCCGAAGTGTCCTGCCAGTGGATGGTCGTGTAGAAGGGTCAGGACCTTCACCCTTACAGATTCGGGGACGAAGACTTGACTTCCCCTCCAGAGAAGTCCATCACTGGAAGTTAGGGTGACCCCATGGGGTCCCTGGGAACTGGCGGATGCCTCCCGGATTTGAGATAGCAGATCTGGCTGTAAAAGTAGAAAGTTTCCGGAAGATAGGATGGTGTCTGGGGTGGTGGAGTCCTTGGGACTGTCAAACATCCGGGAAAGGGCGTCAGGTTTCACATTCTTGGAACCGGGACGATACGTAATATGAAAGCAGAACCTTGAGAAAAACAGAGCCCAGCGGGCTTGTCGGGGTTTGAGTCGCTTGGCAGTTCGTAAGTACTCAAGGTTCTTGTGGTCAGTGTAGATGAGTACTGGATGATTAGCTCCCTCCAAGAGGTACCTCCATTCTTCTAGTGCCGATTTGATAGCCAAGAGCTCCCGGTCCCCGACATCATAATTCCTCTCGGCTGGAGAAAGTTTCCGAGAGAAAAATCCCACTGGGTGCATGGCGTCTTTATTGCCCTGTCGTTGTGACACGACCGCCCCAACTGCCACTTCAGATGCATCGACCTCCAAGATGTAAGGGAGGGCAGGGTCGGGGTGACTGAGGATAGGGGCGGAGGTAAACAGTCTTTTAAGCTGATCAAAGGCCCCTTGAGCTTCCGGGCCCCAGTGGAAGCGTGTGCCCTGCTTGGTCAGCTGGGTGATGGGGGTGATGATAGCAGAGAACCCCTTAATAAACTTCCTGTAGAAGTTTGCAAATCCTACGAACCGTTGGATTCCTTTTCTATCTACAGGTGCTGGCCAGTCAAGAACGGCGGACACCTTCTGAGGGTCCATTCTAATGCCTGCCGGGGAGATTTCAAGTCCCAAAAACTGGATTTCCTGCTGCTCAAATTCGCACTTCTCGGCCTTTGCATACAGGCCGTGCCGTCGGAGTCGAAGGAGTACCTTGCCCACATGCCCACGATGTTGTTCTAGGGTTTGGGAGAAAATCAAGATGTCGTCCAGATAGACGATCACGAAAATGTCCAAATAGTCTCTGAGTACATCATTGATGAAATGCTGGAACGTGGCCGGGGCATTACAGAGCCCGAAGGGCATGACCAAGTACTCATAGTGGCCGAAACGAGTCCGGAAAGCCGTCTTCCACTCGTCCTCGGCCCGAATGCGGACCAAATTGTATGCACCCCTGAGGTCCAATTTGGTGAAAACCGTTGCCGATCTTAGCTTCTGAAAGAGCTCAGGGATTAAGGGCAGGGGGGTACCGATTCTTGACCGTTATTTTATTGAGTTCCCGGTAGTCCACACAGGGCCTCAAGGACTGATCCTTCTTGGTGACGAAGAAGATGCCTGCGCCAGCAGGAGAGGTGGAATGGCGGATGAACCCCTTCTTTAAGTTTTCGGCAATGTAGGTCTTCAGGGCCTCTTGTTCTTTCTCGGAGAGAGGAAAAATGCGACCGAAGGGAATTTCAGCCCCAGGGAGGAGCTCGATGGGGCAATCATAGGGACGGTGGGGCGGAAGGGAGTCTGCCCCCCGCTTGCTGAAAACGTCCAGAAAGTCATGATAAGGTTGGGGTACAGATTGGCGTAGGTCTTGATCCGCGTCTAGGCAAAGCAAGGTAGAGGATGTTCCGAGGGTTGCAGGTAGGCAGTGTTCCTGGCAGTACCGAGATTGAAATTCTACCTCCCCGGTGGACCAATGGATCAGCGGGTTATGGGCCTGGAGCCATGGCATACCCAGGATGACCGGGAACAGGGGAGAGGAGATCACGTCCATGGTCAGGAGCTCCTGATGTTGAGGGAAAATTGTAGCGGTTAAGGGCAGAGTCTCTTGAGTCACCTGGCCAGACTTAATGCGGGACCCATCCGCCAGAAACACAGTAAGTCCTTGGGTCTTCTTCTGGAGCGGCAGGGCGTGAGTGTTGGCGAAGGTGGCATCCACGAAACAGCTACACGCCCCGGAGTCAATGATGGCGCTGGTGAGGATTGTCCTTCCCTGGCACTGCAACGACAGAGGAAGGGTAAGGTGAATAGTACTGGCTGGGCAGGGTGCAGAGAGAGGAGAAACGGATGACAAGCACTTACGCGTCTTGACAGGGCAACCATTCACGAAATGTCCAGAGCCCCCACAGTACAGACACAGATTCAACTGGCGACGTCGGGCCCGTTCCTCGGGCGTCAAGGGGGCACGTAGAAGACCAATCTGCATCGGTTCGGAACCATCTGAAGCAGGTCCCACGGGAGGTGTAGAGGGAGCAGGTAGGTAGCGAGTGGCAGGAACAGGAGCCCTAGCGACCATCCAAGCTGGGCGACTGGGCAAAGCAGAGCGTTCAGCTCGGCGCTCCCGTAGGCGACGGTCCAATTGGATTGTCAGAGTGACAAGGTCCTCAAGATCCTCAGGAACTCCTACACGGGCCAGTTCGTCTTTCAACCCCTCTGAGAGGCCCATGCGGAACTGGTGTCTGAGGGCCGCATTGTTCCATTGAGTATCCGCGCTCCAGCGCCTAAAGTCCGTGATATAGTCCTCAGCCGTCCTGCGGCCTTGCTGGAGCGCGGATAGGGCAGATTCAGCTGTAGCCGTGCGTTGAGGGTCGTCATACAACTGTGCCATTGCCTGGAAGAAGGCGGCTAAGGACTGGGTCATGACACTGTTGGCTCCCAGAAGACGGTGGGCCCAGGACTGGGGTTCTCCTTGTAGAAGGGACACCACGAATCCCACCTTGGTGACTTCCAGGGAGAAGGTCCGGGGTTGCAGGGCAAAGTAAAGCTGGCAGGCATCTCGGAAAGCTTGAAACTTGGACCGGTCACCCGAGAACCTTTCTGGGATAGGTACTCTAGGTTCAGGGGGAAGCATCACCACTGTTGGTTGGGAGGCAGGTTGCACTGGTGGTGGAGGTGCAGCAGCCATGGGGCTGGCAAGTTGTTGAACTTGGCCTTCCAGCTTGGTGTATCCCTCCTGCAGGGATTTCACGGCTTGTGTGAGGGCTGCCAGGTGGGAGCACATTTCCCGCATGGTTGAGGCTCCATCCGCAGGCTCAGTCATATTGGCTGTCCGTACTGTTAGGTACCTGGTAGTGCTGAGCCTGACTTGATGGTTGGAGACCTCTCTTACAACTCTGGTTCAGGGCCTGCTGGATTGGGGACAGCGTAGCCGTGAACTCAGCGGGTAGGAGTGTCCGTGTGGATGCAGCAGGCTGATGCAGGGTAGATGCAGGGCTTGCTCAGAGGGTAGGTCTGCAGATGAAGGTTCGGCAGAAAGCCAGGAGGCAGGAGGTAACCGACAACAGGAGCAGCAGCAGACGGCTGAAGTAGCTGACAGCAACGGCAGAAGATCAGCAGATGACGGCAGCAGCGAAGACCTGTGCAGGGACACTGGAGCAGGGATGGTCAGGCAAGCCGGGTCACAACAGGTAAGGCAGACAGGTAAGGACGGCAGGCAGGAGGATGGTCAGGAGGCAAGCCGGGGGTTCAGCAACAGTAACACAGTCCAGAGCAGGGTCAAACAAGCCGGGGTCAAGGAACGGAGAAAGTAGCGGAGTCAAACAAGCCGGGTCACAGGTAGGAAGCTCAGACAGGTTCAGGTTGGGGTCACAGGTGGGAGCTGAGACGGACAGCGCCGCATGCAGGCAGCTGTCCCCTTTAAATAAGGCCACTGGCGCCAAAGCGGCGCCGATCGCGCACGTGCACGCGCACGGGGGCGCGCGCGCCCGCTATTTGCGCACGGGAGCGCGCGCACGAGTCCCGCGGGCGCGTGCACGCGCCCGCGGCGCGCGCCGACCTCAGACTACATGTCTCTACCAAACCATACACTCAAGTCCCATGAGGCATTGCAAGGCTGACAGGTACAAGCATGAATCCCACAGGCTGAGGCATGATGGGACTTGTAATATTGCAACAGCTGGAGGGCTGCCAGTTTGAGACCCCTGCTCTAGGGTGTATGATTTGGTGGGGACATGTAGGCTGATGCTGCTCTTTATCATTTATTCACCTGGGCTGGTTGGGAGTAGCAGCGATCCATTCCTCTTCACATTTACTAACCCCCTGAATTTTAAAGTGGTAGTAATGTGGATTTGTTTATGTTTTACCTACAGCTAAGCCTATAATAAGGTTTACCTATACAGTGGGGGAAATTATTATTTGATCCCCTGTAGATTTTGTAAGTTTGCCCACTTACAAAGAAATAAAGGGTCTATAATTTTTTATCATAGGGGTATTTTAAATGATAGAGACAGAATAACAACCAAAAATCCAAAAAAAAACACGATACAAATGTTATAAATTGAGTTGCATTTCAGTGAGTAAAATAAGTATTTGATCCCCAAGCAAAACAGGGAGAAACCCTTGTTGGCAAGCACAGAGGTAAGACGTTTCTTTTAGTAAGTGACTAGGTTTTCACACATCTCAGGCCGGATTTTAGTCCACTCTTCTTTACAGATCTTCTCTAAATCCTTAAAGGAGAAGTCCAGCCTGAGCTCGTTTGGCTGGGCTCGTATGGGTCACAGGAGTGCAATTAGTTTTGCACTCCTGTGACCCATTTTCAGCAGAGAGCGGTCTGAAGTCCACTCTCTACTGACGTCATTGGAATCAATCCAGGCACCGCGTCATCATGACAATAAAGTCTGGATCCACCAGGTGCCTGGACTGATGCCTGTCTCAGCCTCTCAGCAAGCCGCTAAAAACCTGAGATGGCCGCTCCCTACCCCTCCACAGCTCAGTGCTCCAATGAGCATGGAGGAGCAGAGAGGAGAGCTGCTGATTGACAGTCAGCAGCTCTCCTCTCTGGGATCTGTGAGAACCCAACAATCGGCGATGATCGATTGCTCGGTTCTCAGTGCAGAGGCGGCGGGGGACAGAGGCAGCATTAGACCGATGCTGCATTCACCTAGGAAAGTATAAATGGGCAAAAAAAAAAAAACCCTTACTTCTCTTTTTAAGGTTTCTTGGGTGTCGCTTGGCAACTTGAAGTTTCAGCTCCCTCCATACATTTTCTATAGGATTAAGGTCTGGAGACTGGCTAGGCCACCAAATAGCCTTAATATGCTTCTTCTTGAGACACTCCTTTGTTGCCTTGGCGATATGTTTTTGGTCATTTTCATGCTTAAAGACCGATCCATGACTCATCTTCAGTGTTCTGACTGAGGGAAGAAGGTTCTCATCCAAGATTTTACAATACATGGCCCCATCCATTGGCCCCTCAATGCGGCAAAGTCAGTCTGTACCTTTAGCAGAGAAACAGCCCCAAAGCATAATGTTTCCACCTCCATGCTTGACTGTAGGGATGGTGTTCTTGGGGTCATAGTCAGAATTTTTCTACCTCCAAACATGGCAATGTTGTACAGCTGATGCTGGAGCACATGCATGTAGAAATCAAATGGTCTAAAGAGGCTTGAAGAGATCAACAGCAACTGCAAAAAAAATATGAAAAAGTGAAAACATAATTTTATTTACCAAATTACAATTGTTTAAGATGCACAGTGCTTTAGCAAACTAAATGTCATCAAGTTGGGGTTTACAACAACTTTAAATACCTTTTGTATCAACAAAATACACGTTAACTAGTCTAATCTGGATCAAACCTCAATATGCAGACAGACTTGCTCTTCCCTATCAATTTTTGACAAAGCCAATGGGATCGGAAAGGACACAGCAAAAAAGGTTTGTGAATAGAAAGAAAGAAAGATAAGTCTGTGTGACAAAAGATAGAAAACAGCATTACTATCTATCATATCTTTTTTTGGAATTTGCCAAGTGCAACAAAATCAAATGACTTGGAACTAAATTGGCTACAAAACTGTCTTCAAGTAGATATTACTTTGTCAAAGAAAAAAGTAGGCTTTTGATAGGGGATTGCTGACAAAGTTCATTCTTTGAACAGATGAGTCATGATGAAAATTGTGCGTAGGAGTTTGGCAGTTTTAATACCATTTCAGTGCACGCGTTACTGGAACTAATTTCGATATGGTACCTTAAATACCAGCAAAAGTGCAATATCAAAGTGCTAAAATGAGTGATAATCTAAAAGAGATACAGCCAACAGGTTCCATTCACATAAATGTCGGTCATTCAGAGAAAAGTAGTTTTCATCCACTACTGTGATAATGGGACTGATTTTAAAAAGTTGAGAAAAGAAAAGTATGTTGGCCATAGCAGCCTCTCAAATTGATAACACAGGTAAGAGCTTTATGAAAATGTTATGACTGCTGTTGGCAAAATAGATATTTTTCTTGCCTCCAATTTTTATATCTAAGCCTGGTTTGCCAGATTATTTACATTTTGCATTTAGATCCAGATCCTGGATTTAGAAAAAGAAAAAATGCACACATGTGCTTTTTAAGTTTTTGAAAAAATACAGCATGAAAAAGAGAAGCACTTTTTCATTAATATAAAAGTGGACAATCTCAATACTCACATTTTAAAAAGAGTAAGAAATTGGGGGCACCCACTGCTTTTTACTTCCTTTATTGTTGTTTTGGACCACCAATGAAGATAAATAACTCATAAGGTCCATTCACACCTACAGTATGTGTCATGATAACACGCTATACATGCATTACAGTGCAACTATTTTAAACTGCCCTCTACGCTCCTCCAAGACCTCCAAGCTACCCTGTCTCCTACTCCCATGAATGCCTCCAGGTCTTCTCCAGAGCTTCACCCATCTTCTGGAACTCTCAATGTTGGATAACTGTGCAGATCAGGGAGAAACATACATGCATACATCATATGCACATGTACATGTAAATGCTGATGCAAAAAAGCATTAACATTTACCCAAGTTTGGCAGCGTACAACCATTCACCTCTATGACCAGTTGTAAGAGCCACCTGTGGCTTCCTGGGTGCAAAAAAACTTTTACCATCTGTGTGCATGAGCCTCTAGACCTTTGTAAATGGGACATTGACTTTGGGCTCCTGGCCACCCAATGGGCAAAAAGGTGTAGCGGCCATAACCCTCGATGGGGCGGACTTGACTTTTGGGCTTACCAGTTAGCTCGGCTTGGCTGGTTAATCTGTGTCCAGGGGTTTCCAGGGTTAGTACCCAACAACTTTGGATGCTGACACCTTAAAAGTTATTTTAGAAGGTTTTTATTTGCAGGGGTAACATCCAACAAACATAGTCTTGAATAGGAACAGGAGGGTAAGGATGAAGAAACTCAGGCACCTTGAACTGCTGACAATTGAAATGTCTCTAACAAAAACCCAGAGAGTAGCCACTCACAGCTGGGCACTTCAATGCTGAACAAATCTCTAGCCAAAGATTATGGCAGTCAACACTTTGATCCGGAAACTTGTAAAGTCTCTGACACAGAATAAACTCTCAACCGAAAGTGAATAGGAACCTTTTCTCAGTACCTGGAACTTTCTCTGTCTCCTTGGCAGTACTGTGAAACTGTGGATTCATTAGTGCCCATAACAACCCAGCAACCAGGCCCCTTCTTGAGATGCCAGCTTGTTGGCCCTCCTCCGAAGAGTCCTCCTCCGTTTGCTTACACGAGCTGCGGTGCCCCTCGGCACACCCGGACACCTTGAATCCTCCCTCAGTTACTGCGCCTTGGACCAGCAAGTTCCGAGACTCGGGAACAGATGGATCCTTGCCCCGGACCATGCAGGTCTGTGGGGCTAGTCAAACTGACCATGTTGCAGGACGCCAAACGCTCCCGGGCCTGGGACCCCTCGCGGGGCTACTCCGGTCTAGATTCAGGAACAGGCAGCTAAGGCCGAACCCCGAACACTTGACTTCAGCACCTTAACCTCCTTGGCGGTAACCCCGAGCGTGACTCGGGGCTGATTTTTTTTGTCAGGAGTGGTAACCCCGAGTCACGCTCGGGGTAGCAGTGCAGAGCATACAGCGAGCCCTTACCTTGTCCTGGGCTCCAGCGATGTTCTCCGCTGTCTTCGGCTGTCCTCGGCTGTGTTCGCCAGCGCGATCACGGCGTCTCACTTCCTAGTTCCGTTCCCTGAGCAGCAGCGGCGCACGGGAGCGGAACTGGGCGGGAGATTCAAAAGTTCAAAAGTTCAGCACAACACACACACACATATAAATAGAGGTGATACAGTGTAATCTGAGAGGATTACACTGTATCATCTCAGATCTTACTGATACAGTGCCCCTTGCCTTGCCCTAGTGCCCCTTGCCAATAAAAAAAATTAAAATGGAATCCAAAAAGCGCCATCTCGCTACAAAAAAAAAGGCTACGCCTTTGGAGCAGTTGGATGACAGCGGCAGCGACACGGAGTTGCTCCCAGAACTGAGCGATAGCGAGTCGTGGGGAGATTTGTCATCTGACACGGATCTGACAAGTGACAGCGGTGACAGCGGTGATGATCCTGCACCTGACATCAACGATGTGCGCACTTGGTGCCCTATTGAGTGCGATACGGACCAGGTAGCGCCCCCAAGGTTCCCCTTCACTGGATCACCTGGGATGAAGGTCGAAGTTGAGCGTGGCAACCCTCTGGCATACCTGGAATTATTTCTTACAGAGGAGGTAATTCAAAAAATTGTCACAGAGACAAATCGCTACCAAGTGCAGCAATCCGCTACGCCGCATGCCAGGTTTTCCCGAAGCAGAAGGTGGGAACCGGTAACTAAAGAGGACATCTGGCTGTTTCTCGGACTCATTATTCTCCAGGGAGTGGTGGGGAAACCGCGCCAGAAATGGTACTGGACCACCAACAAATTACTGGCCACCCCGTTTTTTGGTACCGTGATGTCGGAATACCGTTTTTCCCTCATTATGAAGTATTTTCACTTCACCAACAATGAAGAGTTTGATGAGGCCACGCATCCTGCGCCCAAGCTCAAAAAAATCTGGGAGGTATGTCAAATGATTGGGAACAATTTCCAGCGGGCCTACGTGCCAGAAAGGGACGTAAGTGTGGATGAGAGCTTGATGGCCTATAAGGGACGCCTAAGCTGGATCCAGTATATCGCATCGAAAAGAGCGCGGTTTGGCATCAAATCCTACATGCTCTGCGAGTCATCCACTGGGTACATATGGAACTCTGTCATTTACACCGGTAAAGGCACGAAATTCAACCCCAGGTACAGCGGCTATGGGATGGCCACATCATCAGTCCTAACACTACTGGAGCCATTACTGAACCAGGGATATTGCGTCACCATGGATAATTTTTATACGTCGCCAGAGCTGTTCGAGGTTTTGATCCAAAACAAAACTGATGCTTATGGTACGGTTAGGCCTAACCGACGTGACATGCCATCTAGGTTTGCCAAAAAAAAACTGAAAACCGGTGAAAGTGTTGCCTGGCAGAAGGGGAAGATGATGGCAATACGTTGGCGAGACAAGAAAGACGTGTGTCTCATGAGCACTGTGCACAGTACCTCCACTGCCATGGTCCACACAAAAGGTGGGAAAGATGTGCTGAAGCCGCAAGTCGTGATCGACTACAATTGCACCATGGGAGGTGTCGACCGAGCTGATCAGGCAATGACCTTTTACCCGACTATGCGGAAACAGCAGAAGAAATACTACAAAAAGATTTTCAGGCATCTGCTGGAACAATGCCTTTGGAACGCGTACATCTTGTACCGAGCAGGAAGTGACAGGCCTCTTGTTCATTCGGATTTTATCTGGAAGGTGGCTGAGCAAATTTTCCTCAAACACCAGAGGCCATCAGTAGCTGCAAACAGAGATGGACGACGTGCTGCTGGTGTTGTCAACCCAGAACGCCTAACAGGTCGTCATTTTATGGACTATATACCACCAACCGCAAGAAAGGCAGCACCTACCAGGATGTGCGTGGTTTGCTGTTCCAACAAAGATGACAGGCGGAAGAAAATCAGAAAAGAAACCCGGTTCTATTGTCCGGATTGTGACGTCGGACTGTGTGCTGTACCCTGTTTTAAAATTTACCACACTCAGGATGTTTATTAAATTTTCTTTGTCTGACAAATTTCTTTCGTTTGTATTATATTCTTGAATAAAATGATATTATTTAAAAATTTAAAATCGTGATTTGTGTTTTTAAACTTTATCACATCTGGGATGTGTACTAGAGTCTTGTTTGGTCAGGTTTAAGTAAGTAATTACTAAGAATTGCAGGCCTATAATACATAGCATCACATTTCCATGCAAAATAATTGTACCGCTTTCAGCACAAAATTCCAGCCAGAATCATACCGCCAGGGAGGTTAAGTACGCTTCCTCAGACTACACAGCGGGGCCAGACGCACCCACTGATTGGCTCCGGGGAAGACTGATACTCAAAAAGTCCAACCAGGCCTGGTTCTAGGCCTGTCATGTGTACCTCACTGTACCCATGACCAGGCAGAGCCCTAGTACAGCCCAGCCAAACTGATGCCAAAGTAAACCTGCACAATTAACCCTCAGAACCCCATTACTGTTCTGAGGAAAAAAACTAAATTTTCATATATAGCGGACACCTTGTAAAAGTGTCCCTGCTACAAAGGGATGACATCAAATGTGGAACAAGTGCAAGAGAATATTGTAGTGCTGGCATTTGACCAGCAATAGTGAGCTGTGACCTGTCAGATATGGAAAGTCTGCCATATTGCGCAAGAATGATGTTTATAATTGCACACCATATGGCGAATGCTCCTGTGGTTCCACCAGCCTCAAGTTCTCTTTTTCGGCAGAATGTGACCTAATCACCAGGTGAGTAATCATTCAACCAGGCCACTGCACACATTTACCCTTGCCCAAAAATGCTGGTGCCAACTTTGTCACTATATTGCCTTGCCAACATCTGCTTTCTGTAATTGGGTGTCAGCCTACCCATGACTCTAGCTTGCAAGACCAGTGAACATTTCATGTGTGAAATTGTGAGGACACTGGGGCTGAGTTATTTCAGAATCCTACTAATTAGCTACCTTCATATGTCACTTTGACTGAAAACTTTAAATTCCCAAAATCTAAAAGTATGCTAACTACCCATACATGCTTAGAAGTGTGCTGGAGACTAAAATAAAATGAAAACAGAAAGGGTTGAATGTTTTTCACCCATTGGTAGGTTAACAGAACACTTTGCTGTTCATATAATGCAATATTTTTAATATTTGATCAAAGCTACATTTAACTAAATGTCTACGTGGAAATCAAAGTTGTTTAGTAAATATGCTTTTGTTTTTTACTTTTATTTATTGCTATAGTCTAATTATATGTGACAGGCTATAATATGATAACTGAGCAAAGATTGTGTTTGCATAGTTATGTGAAATTGTGCTTTCTGCTTTGCCTCCCCAGCGTCTACTGTAATCAGCATGTTTACTTACAGTTTTCTTACTGAAATTAGATTTTAACAGTGTGCATAAGAGTTATGCTTTTATGACAGTATCTCATTTGTTTGGGGACTATGGGGCACAAATATGAACCTTTCGTTCATATGGGGCACTCCAAATATGAACCTTTCTTTCTATGCATATTGCAGACTTATCAAATGCTATTTATGGCACCCAGAGCCGTAAGTGGCTACCTAGGCCAGGAACCCACTTGTGGGACAAAGTACAGACACACAAGTGGCACAATTCACAAAGCTGTACACAATGGGTATTTATTTCAGCCATGTAATGCTAATTTTCAAATCTCATGGGGTTGAAAAGAACTGTCACTTTTTAAAAAAAGATTCTTATTTTAGTGTTTTTTTGCTTTGGGAGTTTAGCCTAGGGTATTCTATCTTATCAACAACCTTGCTTAATGGCTGCCATTATATTGTTAAGACATAAGAAAACAAAGACAATTAATGATGAGAAGACAGTAAGTAAAGAGATATTAAAATGTCTCACAGTAAATAAAGCAGTAAGAATTACTGTATTTATTGGCGTATAACACGCACTGGTGTATAACACGCACCCCAATTTAAGAGGGAAGTTTCAGGAAATTATTTTTTTTTCAAAATAAACCACTTTGAAGCAAAATGGTCAGACTGATCTGTGCCCATATGCAGTCTAATCAGTGCCTATCTCATCATGATAAATCTCCATGCCATAGTAGAGGACACAGCCCATATATTGCACTGTTCTCAGCATGTGGATGCATGCACAGCCAGCACATTAGCTGAGTGTAATCACGACCAGTGGGACTGATCTGTGTATGTGAGTAAAGCTATATAGTACAGCTTATAGCTGTGTGTTCCTCAGTGACTCAGAAGTTGGTGGCAGCAGAGCATGGATGGTGTACACATGGATGTAGTATATACTATGGTACAACTTACTTGTGCACTACGGGAATCACTAGTCCCTGTAGTATTGTAGATGCTACCATCGAGGGGAAGGAGGGGCCGAGCGCTGCCGAAATAGAGACGGATCTACTGTGTACTCGGCGTCATGCTCAGTCCCGCCCCTTGGCCCGGATCCTATGATTGACATAACGCTGGTACAATGTCGGGAAGTCCATGCTAGCAGCCGTCCAGGGGGCGGGACTGTGCGTGACACCGAGCCGAGTACACAGGAGATTCGGCTGTATTTTGGCAGCGCTCGTCCACTCCTTCCCCTCGGTGGCAGCCTATATCGGTATATAACACGCACACACGATTTACCTCCTATTTTAAGAGGGAAAAAGTGCATGTTATACGACGATAAATACAGTAGTTAGAATGCATGAAAAAAAAAGAAAAAGGATAGCAAAAAAATTAGAGAAACCAAACTGGAAGTTTATTATTATTATACAGGATTTATATTGCGCCAACAGTTTGCACAGCCCAATGTAGGGAGACACTACACCAACAGTACAATTCAAAACAAGAGGGCTAGAGGAGCCCTCCTCCTGCGAGCTTACAATCTGAGAATGAGGGGCTGGTGAAACAAAAAGGTAGGGACTGTGGGGGATGAACTGATGAAATCACAGGAGATCACCCAAACATTTTATTTTGTTTTGGCTAGAGCATGAGGCCACCTCCTCACCTCTTATCCAATCAGGGACATTCTCTGAATGGCACCCATAACGAGCAGCCGACCTCTGTGTTCTAAATGCAGCAGGGCAGCCTCTCAGCACAGGAGCCAAAAACTAGTGGAGATCACTGGATAGACACTACTACAATAATCTACAGCTTCTGGAGGGATTCCACAGATATGGTATATGCATAGTTACATTGGTCCAAGCTGGGCCAATGTAACTGTATAAAATGCCCTTACATTTATACACTATATTGTCAAAAGTATTGGGACAGCTGCCTTTACATGCACATGAACTTTAATGGCATCCCAGTCTTAGTCCGTAGGGTTCAATAATGAGTTGGCACACCCTTTGCAGCTATAACAGCTTCAACTCTTCTGGGAAATGTATGGAACTTGCTTTGTGCACTGGTGCACAGTCATGTTGGAACAGGAAGGGGCCATCCCCAAAGTGTTCCCACAAAGTTGGAAGCATGAAATTGTCCAAAATGTCTTGGTAAGCTGATGTCTTAAGAGTTCTCTTCACTGGAACTAAGGGGCCAAGCTCAACCCCAGAAAAACAACCCCACACCATAATCCCCCTCCACCAAATGATTTGGACCAGTGCACAAAGCAAGTTCTATAAAGACATGGATAAGCGAGTTTGGGGTGGAGGAACTTGACTGGGTCCTGAGTCCTGACCTCAACCCGATAGAACACCTTTGGGATGAATTAGAGCAGAGACTGCAAGCCAGGCCTTCTGGTCCAACATCAGTGCCTGACCTCACAAATGCACTTCTGGAAGAATGGTCAAACATTCCCAAAGACACACTCCTAAACCTTGTGGACAGCCTTCCCAGAAGAGTTGAAACTGTTATAGCTGCAAAGGCTGGGCCAACTCAATATTGAACCCTACGGACTAAGACTGGGATGCCATTAAAGTTCATGTGCGTGTAAAGGCAAGTCCCAATACTTTTGACAATATAGTGTATGTATGTATATATTTACCTCTCTGATGGCCCATGTCTCCTACCTTTCCTTGATTTCATTATTGCAGCCTCCTCTTCAATATTCAACACTTATGGGAAGTTTTGCATGCCTGTGCCCCGAGTCACATGCCATGGTCTCTTATTTTGACCCCTTTGTCACTGCTATGTCATGTATTGACTTCTGAAAGTGTCAAATGCTAAAGAGACTGACAAAAGGTAGGGGTGTCAAAATGGACCTCCCTTTATAAATTTGTTTAGACTGACTAGTTTACATTAAGGGTCTATATAGAAAAAATTGTATTTAAATATAATGATTACATACTATTGAATGCATAGACCACATTTTTTTGCTGCATGTTGGCAACTGGTGTAAAAGTGATATACCTTAATGTAATTAGCAGTGCTAATGATAATCTATTTTGGCCTAATAGGGTTAACATTTTCTTAGCACTTGTAATCTAATGTAGCATTGATAATTACTAATAAGTATTCTTTCATTACTTTTGGCCTTGATTCTCCACCATTAAAATAGCCAATGAGCAGATTAGTGTAAAATGTTCTGAAACATTCTGCTTACTGCTCCGAGATTTATTGTAATGTTTTGCCATAATTCATGTCCATTCCTCCTAATATAAGTGGCTGAAATTATATGCTCGTAAATGACCAGATTTAAGTAAATTAAACCTGCCTAATGGATAATAAAATAAAAATTAAACCGTTTACCAAAGGCATGGCGTGTTAAATAGATTCTGTAAGCATTTACATAATCTCATTGTGAAAGCAAAATGACAGCTAAACTCATGAATGCATCTTAAAGTGACCCTGGCAAAAAAAAAACTAACAAAGAAAAAAAAAAAAAAAGTAAACAACAAATAAATAGCAAAACCCTGTTAAAATGCATTTTATACTTAACTTTTTAGAGGGTGGTGTGTCAAATCTTTCCTTTTTTTTATGCCTTTTAAGC
This sequence comes from Lithobates sylvaticus, assembly GCA_028564925.1. Classification (NCBI taxonomy): domain Eukaryota; kingdom Metazoa; phylum Chordata; class Amphibia; order Anura; family Ranidae; genus Lithobates; species Lithobates sylvaticus. The sequence goes on from CM053036.1 coordinate 106,554,264, forward strand.
ACCGCTGCCATCTAAACTAACTACAGAACACGGTAGTGGGAGGAGCCACAGAGCCCAGGGGGATCTGGTATCCCAACTGCACCTATAATTTGGCCATGCAAGTCTCCACCTCTGCAAAGCTAACTGGGTGCTGGCCTAAGGACAGTCCAGACAGACAGCCAGCTGTTCGCCCAGGTTCTGTCGAAGGGTCATGACCGAAAAAAGGTCTGATAACTGGCTACAGGATCGCTGATTGGAGTGTTCTCGCAGGGGGGCGTCCCCCTATCAGGACACAATTGCTCAATGGGGGAGATGGCTGTACTAACATCGGATTATTAGTACAGCGGCTCCAACTGGAGCTGTAGTGTGTATCAGGCTTTAGTCATAAAGGCAAGAATGAGCTGTGTTGCTTTTATGTGAGTAAATTCACTGAGCTGATTGACATTAATTAGTGTACAGCTTCTCCTTCTCTATCTGGACACCCATAAGTGTTGTATAGCAGAGGTACCAAGAGCTCTTAAAGAGAATGAAGATTTAACACACTGCCCACCATAAAGGTAAGTATAAAATATTCTTTTATAAGGTGCTGCCATTTTATTAAATTTTTGTTTTAAACTGGGTCACTTCAAAGGGAGGGCTTTCTGACTTCACTACTTACCGCATCAGTGACCTGAGAAAAATATACAGCCAGTTAAGTATTAGAGCAACAAATATGCAGATACCTGTTTTTGGTTAATGACTCAATGGGGTTGATTTATGAAAGGCAAATAGACTGTGCACTTTGCAAAGTGCAGTTGCACTCGGTAAAAGCAGTTGCTCCAGAGTTTAGTAAATTAGCAAATGACCATCATCCAAGAAAGAAACGGTCCCTCTGATCGGCACACTCCACAGCAAAATTATTCCTTAATAGTGGGAACCTTTGCTGTGGAGTGTGCCGAGTAGAGGGACCGTTTCTTCCTTGGATGTTTGTTACCTGCCTGACCAGTTCCGCCAGCTGATCCCAGTTCAGGAGGCCGTTATTGGGATACATTACATACATTTTATGTGCCCACACTGCTTGGCCATCCGGTAAGAGCACATTTTATCCGATGGTCGGGCACAACGATTTTCTATGTCACATTTAAAGTGAAGGATAGTCACTGTGGTGTGTGTGTTTTTTTCTCCACTATCTCGGGAATAAAACATCGGGTGTTGAAGCAAAAGATTATCACTTAACAGGACTATATATATTGGATTATAATAATACTGTGGACTGTTTTGGATTCAATTCACGTTTCAGGTCACCATCTATGTGCTCCTCCGTGGCCATAGATTATATTATCAGAAGTCTCATTTATTTTATGTATATTTTAATTATTCATTTTTTTATGTTTTAATTTGAATTTTTTACTGGCGCAGCTTTATATAATCTTCTATTTGCCTATGTGTGTGTATCCCACTTTTAGCAGCTGCCTTTTATAGATTGGTTTTCATTCTAAGCGCGGTTTATTTATTTGCAATAGATGGGTGTACCTGGGTCTCACTAGCTTCCAACAGTTCTGTGCTGATGGCAATGCTGGACATCTTCCAGTGTCGAAGGGAAGTAAGCGTGATGTGTCTTCTGCTGCATTAAATTTTCTTGGCCGACCATTGTGACTACAGTCCTCAACGTTGCCTGTTACTTTGTGCTTCTTCAAAAGACTCTGAACAGCACATCTTGCAACCCCAGTCTGCTTTGAAATCTTTGCCTGGAATCTTGCTGATGCAGTATAACTATCTTGTGTCTTGTTGCAGTGCTCAGTCTTGCCTTGGTGTATGACCTGTGAAATGAAACGGTCTTCCACAACCTTATCTTAGTAGTAGAGTTTGGCTGTTCCTTGCCCAGTTGCTTCTGTTTCAGGTAATGACAGTGTTTCAACCTACATATGAAATTGATGATCATTAGCACCTGTTTGGTATAATTGGTTATTCATACACCTGACTTTAATCCTAAATATAAAACAAACATGTTTGCTTTTGAGTGGGATCAGCGTTCTGACACTAGAGCTCTGGTGTTCTTTTAATTCTATAATCTAACAGTTGTGTTGAGTACGTGTGTTGGCGGCTGGTGCTCAACATTTTTGGGGAGGGGTGCAAACAAACTAAAAATTTCTGAAAAATACTGAAAAAAAACATCAAATGTAGTCACTGTGCCATCCGTTGCAGCCACTGTGCCCCATCAAATGCCGTCACTGTGCCCCATCAAATTCAGCCACTGTGCCCCATAAAATTCAGCCACTGTGCCCATCAAATGCAGCCACTGTGCCCATCAAATGCTGTCACTGTGCTGGTCAAATGCAGCCACTGTGCCCCATCATATGCAGCCACTTTTGCCCATCATATGCAGCCACTTGTGCCCCATCAAATGCAGCCACTTGTGCCCATCAAATGCAGCCACTGTGCCCGTCAAATGCAGCCACCATGCCCCCCTGCCCGCCCGTTGACTGCCCGGCACTTACAGCATCTTGGTGGGGGATCAGGCAGCAGGTGATAGCAGCGAGCTGTGGGATGGTGGGATGAGCAGCGGGTCAGGCGGCGGCTCCTGTGTCCTTTATTTGTCTCTTCTTTCTTCCTGCTAGGCGTCCAATTGGAGCACATGTGCCTGCAGCCAATCAGGTGACGGTTATTAGACCCAAAAAGATAATGTGAATATGTGCCCCTCGCGCTACTTGGAGTATGTGAAATAGTCAAAGAATAAATAAATAAATAGTGCTCTGCTGCAAAATGTGCTGTGTTCACAAATACACAATAAAGTAATGAATATTAAAAGAATTTCGCGCAATATGTAGCTAAAAATAAAGTGCAATAAAGAATGTTGCAGTCATATAAATACAATAAAGATATCAATATTACTGGTGAGAGGTAATTAATAATACAGTACTAATAAGCATAAGTGTCTACATTAGGTAGTATATAAAGTGACTAGTGCATATGTGCAAAAAACTTATTAGTAATAACCCTATGAAAGTGCTGTGAGATACAGGTGAAAATAAATTCAAACGATCAAATAACATAAATTCAAACGGTCATAGTGCATTAAAGTGCTATGCAATTAAAGTGATTAATAGTAAACGTCAAATAATGGATGAGTAATCAATACTCTAAGACAGATGAATGGTTAACAGATGCTAATGGTAAAATTAATAAATAAATATAGTCCCAGGTTGGATAAAATATATATGAATGTAACAGTGTCCAAGTTAGTCCATCCGGTCCTGATAATATGACTATAGGTAGTCAGGTACCGTATTCACTCTGATTATGCAGTAATAGTGTATTCCATTCACTCAGGTAATCAGCACTAGCTGCGTGATTTAAATATTAAATCCTGTATATTTTCTGCAGTGGGTACTTGGTCCTGATTTTCATAAAATTCAATCCAATCGCCAGTCTCTCAAAACTCTCACCTCAAAAATGTAAGATTGAAGCTTTTCGGGCATATCCTATAGCCCCATGGACTGTAGATACAAGTTGTTCAGCATAAAACTGGTAAGGGTAAAAAGCTTCTCCTTTAAGAGCGTTTTAAATCTTGATTCCTGCAGTGCTCAGTGTCAAAGTGTGACAAAGGGCCAAAAAACAAGAAAGAAGGGGAAGCCTCCACTAGTGTAGTATCTTAGTTAAATATAAGCAAGTTTATTTAAACACAGTGGGTGGACTCTTACATTAAAATCAAGGTATATAAGCAAAAAACGGCATAGACAGATATAGAAAAGGGTAGCTCCTAGGCGTTCTCAGCACCTTCTCACGTCTCACGTCTCCTTCTCTGCCTACGGCCACTCCCTACGCGTTACGACACGTCACGTGTCTTCATCTGGGGAACCGGATTGGCTAATTGGGCTTTGTTTATATTGTGTGTAACCGGAAGTAAGTATTCGGCCATCTTAATTGTGGTCAGGTATCTTCTAGGCGGCGGCCATTTTACCGGTGGTATATTGATTAAGGCGGATATGTTTTCAGCGGTGCGTTCCACCTCTGCGTTCCACCGTTATGGCGGCCATTTTCTTGTGGATTACTAGATTATTAATATGTGGCCGCAATGTTATGGTTTCTAGCAAGGATACTATGGCGCAAATGATATTGGTGCGTCCCGGGATCTAATAGAATCATAGCCATGTTATATAGTCCCCACCTGAGTGGTGTATATATGCTAATAAAGGCCACATATGTTACGTATCTATAATGATACATATCAGTAATATATATAGGTTACTCCTAATGTTTATAATAGTATTCTTATTATATTAACATGGGTAGTAGTCCATATTGGAGGCAAATTATTGCTAAAATTAAATTGGTAATTTTAAAATGGGTAATATCCTGTATATAAATAGACCAGGTCTGTGTATTCCCAATATATGGATACTGGTGTTGTCATGGTATCAAACATTATATAAATGTGATGGATTCCAAAGTTATTATGAAGTAAAAATATTTAAATCATTAAAAATATTAAAAATATTAATAAAATCAATGGTACATAAAATATAGATGCACCATGAGGGGTGTCTAGTACTCTACCAAGTGTACCCAAAGTACATATGTCGAGTAATATCTAGATGTTAGAGTGAGAGAAAGCCTTTGTACTTTGTACTTTGTACAAAAGATACATCGATGATGTAATTATCGTGTGGAACGGAGACAGAAATGCGTTAGAACTATTCCTTACGCGACTAAACGAAAACGAAAACAATATCAAGCTTGTATGGAAAATCGACGAAAAAGAGGTGGACTTTCTGGATCTGAAAATTAGTCTGGATGGAAATAAAATAGTAACTAAAACGTTTTTCAAAAATGTAGACACCAATAGCTACCTCTCTCTTAATAGTTGCCATCACAAACCATGGTTATATAACATACCAAAGGGGCAACTAATAAGATTAAAACGTAACTGTACGAAAGAAGAAGACTATCAAATCCAGGCAAAACAAATAGGAGAAAGATTTAAAATAAAGGGATACGATGAACAATGGATAGAGAAACAAATACAGGATGTCAGCAAAATGGATAGAACAATCATGCTTCAGAATAAACCAAAAAAAAGCTACCAAAACGAGGCACCCTGCCTAATCCTGGACTACAACATACAGCATAAAGATGTAGCCAAACTAATAGAGAGGCACTGGCACATCCTTAAGAGGGACAAGGATCTAAAAACTATACTACCACAAAAACCGAATATAATTTACACCAGGGCCCCCACTATCAGGGACCTAGTAGTAAAATCGGTAGTAGAACCGCCACCAAAACCAACTTTTACATTCTTCTCTGGGAAGGGATTCTATCCTTGCCGCAACTGTTACGCTTGTAGACACACACAAAAACCCCAAAAGAAGAGAATGGATTTCACGGCCACCAACATGGGACAAACCCATAAAATAAGAGACTTTATAGGCTGCAATACAGAGGGAGTTGTGTATGTACTACAATGCAGTTGCAATCTCCAATATGTGGGAAGAACTAAAAGGGCATTAAAAGTAAGAATAGAGGAACATGTGCGAAATATCAGACGCGGGTTCCCTAAACATAATGTGTCAAAACATTTTGCACTAAAACACAACAAAGACCCATCTTCCCTACAATTTTGGGGAATAGAGAAATACAACAAAGCATGGAGAGGCAGCCACAAAATACGAACAATAAGCCAGAAAGAATCGAGATGGATTCACACTATGCGTACTCTCACCCCTGGAGGACTCAATGTCGAGTTCGATCTGAACTGTTTTCTGAGTAACTTCTGAACAATTTTGAAACACATACCCTGAAAGAAGGAGCCAGTATTCATACACCCACACTAATATATACAAGAAGTTAGTGGATGAAACAACACCTTAAATATATGTCTCCACACAAAACTAGTTATAGTACTCATATTTGGTTTTATCTACCACATATTTTATTATACGATTCATCACAATACTTAATTTATGCATACAGCCTATAGAGTGGCTGATTTGTGTTTTTTATCATATATCTCTATCATAATTGTACTGATGGATTGTTTTTATATGTATAATATTTTTAATGAACTGAAGGTACCTCAAGGCTTTCTCTCACTCTAACATCTAGATATTACTCGACATATGTACTTTGGGTACACTTGGTAGAGTACTAGACACCCCTCATGGTGCATCTATATTTTATGTACCATTGATTTTATTAATATTTTAAATATTTTTAATGATTTAAATATTTTTACTTCATAATAACTTTGGAATCCATCACATTTATATAATGTTTGATACCATGACAACACCAGTATCCATATATTGGGAATACACAGACCTGGTCTATTTATATACAGGATATTACCCATTTTAAAATTATCATTTTAAAATTACCAATTTAATTTTAGCAATAATTTGCCTCCAATATGGACTACTACCCATGTTAATATAATAAGAATACTATTATAAACATTAGGAGTAACCTATATATATTACTGATATGTATCATTATAGATACGTAACATATGTGGCCTTTATTAGCATATATACACCACTCAGGTGGGGACTATATAACATGGCTATGATTCTATTAGATCCCGGGACGCACCAATATCATTTGCGCCATAGTATCCTTGCTAGAAACCATAACATTGCGGCCACATATTAATAATCTAGTAATCCACAAGAAAATGGCCGCCATAACGGTGGAACGCAGAGGTGGAACGCACCGTTGAAAACATATCCGCCTTAATCAATATACCACCGGTAAAATGGCCGCCGCCTAGAAGATACCTGACCACAATTAAGATGGCCGAATACTTACTTCCGGTTACACACAATATAAACAAAGCCCAATTAGCCAATCCGGTTCCCCAGATGAAGACACGTGACGTGTCGTAACGCGTAGGGAGTGGCCGTAGGCAGAGAAGGAGACGTGAGACGTGAGAAGGCGCTGAGAACGCCTAGGAGCTACCCTTTTCTATATCTGTCTATGCCGTTTTTTGCTTATATACCTTGATTTTAATGTAAGAGTCCACCCACTGTGTTTAAATAAACTTGCTTATATTTAACTAAGATACTACACTAGTGGAGGCTTCCCCTTCTTTCTTGTTTTTTGTCCCTTTGTCACACTTTGACACTGAGCACTGCAGGAATCAAGATTTAAAACGCTCTTAAAGGAGAAGCTTTTTACCCTTACCAGTTTTATGCTGAACAACTTGTATCTACAGTCCATGGGGCTATAGGATATGCCCGAAAAGCTTCAATCTTACATTTTTGAGGTGAGAGTTTTGAGAGACTGGCGATTGGATTGAATTTTATGAAAATCAGGACCAAGTACCCACTGCAGAAAATATACAGGATTTAATATTTAAATCACGCAGCTAGTGCTGATTACCTGAGTGAATGGAATACACTATTACTGCATAATCAGAGTGAATACGGTACCTGACTACCTATAGTCATATTATCAGGACCGGATGGACTAACTTGGACACTGTTACATTCATATATATTTTATCCAACCTGGGACTATATTTATTTATTAATTTTACCATTAGCATCTGTTAACCATTCATCTGTCTTAGAGTATTGATTACTCATCCATTATTTGACGTTTACTATTAATCACTTTAATTGCATAGCACTTTAATGCACTATGACCGTTTGAATTTATGTTATTTGATCGTTTGAATTTATTTTCACCTGTATCTCACAGCACTTTCATAGGGTTATTACTAATAAGTTTTTTGCACATATGCACTAGTCACTTTATATACTACCTAATGTAGACACTTATGGTTATTAGACCCGCGCCTCCTGATTGGCTGAGAGACGGTTCCGTGTTAGAAAAGTGAACATTCACACCCCTGCAGGTGTAATTGAGGCACCCAGCGTCTGAAAAGGGTCTGGACGCCTGAATAGGGGATGGCTACAGCGGTCATGGATAGATTCATGCTATGCATGAAACTATCCATTCTACACAGAGGGGGTGACGTGACAAAGGGGCTGCGCCCAGGTGCCCCTATTGGACACACAGCCACTGTCCTTCAGGCCCCTATGTCACTAAAGTAGGTACAAGATGACAGGAGGAACCACAGTGTGTGGCCGGGGGACCAGGTATTCAACACACCCAGAAATGTTGGATATTTGCAGGATCCTGCCAAGGATCAGCAACATGACTGAATTGTAACACACAGTGACAGGGTCACTTTAAGAATGCAAAATAAGACAGGACACAAAGCATATTTAGTACAAGGGTCAAAAGTGGAAACAAGGCCATTCATAATTATATGGGTGCTGTTTCTAACATATTCTAGTTCTGCTTTGATTTAAATTAATAGTGGAGATAGGCTTAAATGAAACTGTGTATAGCATTGTTCAGTGGGCAAACTCCAGGTAAAACCTATACTTTAATATATAAAAAAACAAAGGCAATTATGTCACATAAATATGTGTACACTATCACTTCCCTTAGAGCACATGTATAAATAAAGATAGTAATACGAGTAGTAATACGAGTAGCGGCTAGTAATAGATTTCACATAAAACCATAAAATGTGCTTTGTCTACCAAAATAGAAAAAGCTTTAGCAGCACTACAATAATAAATCTCAAACACAAAGTCATGTGATTCCTTTTATCTGAGGGAGTCCAAAGAGTTAATTTCAACTCTTATATAGGGCCGGAAACGATGATCATAGTTGCTTCAAAGATCCCATCACCACACCTCGTGGGGTCCCACTCCCTATAAATGTTACACTCACCAGATCTAAGTATAAATCATGCCTTAGAATCAACCACTTTGTCCAGCTGGAATCCTCCTCTGATCGACTGCAACCAGTATACACTACACCTTAAGCACAGGGAACCTCTCCCATAGGAGTCCGATGTATAAGGAACCTCCCCTCATCAGAAATACCCAGCAATGGAAACAAACAGTCTCATAGCGTAACTGTTAAAATTCTTTAAATGCATATAAAAAGCATGTAAAACTTTGGATCATTGCTCAGTCTCAGTGTGAGGCTCTCACCACTCGTAGGGTGACTGCTTGCAGAGATCCCTGGTTGAGCTACACTCTCACTGACCGACACTGTAGCCGTGTGGTCACGCCCCAACACATATCGTCTTTGACTTCATCAGAGGGTATCAAGTTCATTGAGGGGGGATTTGTGGGATCAATAAATTTACAGAGTTTCACTATGAATCCCCATACACACGGTCGGAAAATCCGACGGTCCGACGGATTTAGTCCGACACTGGTGTTGCATACACACGGTCGGACAAAGTTGTCGGAAAATCCGATCATTCTGAACGTGGTGACGTTTGTTGCCTACGACGGGACTACGTAGAGGCTAGTAGCCAATAGCTTTGGTCTTGTAATGTGATCTGAGCATGCGTCCGTCGGAATTCGCTACACACGATCGGAATTGGTGTGATCGGACTTTGTTATCGGAAAATTTATAGAGTAGGTGATACAACTTTGTCCGTCGGACAATCCGATGGAAAATGTCCGATGGTGCCTACACACGGTCGGAATTTCCGACAACATTGTCCGATCGGAATCCATCGGAAAATCCGACCGTGTGTATGGGGCTTGAGACTGTTTGTTTCCATTGCTGGGTACTTCTGACGAGCAGAGGTTCCATATACATTGGACTCCCATTGGGGAGAGCAGGTGTCAGATGGGACAGGAAGCAAGGGTAAATCTCCCAAAATGGACACAATGGTAAAAAGTGTAGCAGGGTTTCTAACTATTTCCCCCACTATCAAAAAACTTTTGACTGGTTATAGGCTTGAAATATATTCAGATGTCACATAAAATATTTACATTTTTAACCTATGTATTTCTCTGATTTAAATAATTTAGAGTTATGATAAGGTTTGACCCATGCTACAATTTGAATAGGTAACTAATGAGATGAGTTTTAGGAAATCTGGAAATGTAGACTGTTATAAGAGAACTAAACAGCGTGTTGAACAGAAGTGTTGATCTCAGCAAAGAAAAAGTACTGGCCCGTGACGTCAGAAGGGGCAGTGCCACCAGGTGACGTAGACAGATGGCCATGCCCCTTCCCTACAAAGGAACTTCCAGATTCCGATAAGCCCCCATCCCGCAGACCCCAATAACCACAGCCCAGGGTTGTTGGGAAGAGGCCCTTGTCCCCATCAACATCAATATCATTTTTTGTTTCCTTGTAGGAATCTTTTGAGAAGACTGTGACAGACCTAGCCGGGACACAGGCTTTTTGAGAGGACTAAATGCGAGCCTCCCGCCAACAGATTATGGGCCCTGGGTTTTAAGGGGCACAGGGTGAAGGAGAACCCCAACCCCCAGTCAGATTCCACTTGTATATATGTGTATATATAATGTGTGTGTCTCATGCTGTTGGGATGAAATGTTGTGTGGTTGTAATTATGATAATTTATAATCAACTGTGTTTATCTCAGTGACAAGAAGTCTGACTTGTAGTGAAAACCCGATGAGTCACATCGGCTGCTTAAAGTGATTAGTTAATTAGTTTATGTTAAGTTGTTACAGGTGTATTGTTAGAGTAATATGAACAGGAGGGGGGATTTCCTCTTCTCCTGCTATATAAATGTCAGTTTGGTTTGGTAATAAATCGTCAGTCCATGTTGAGCAACTAAAGCAAGTGTCGTCTCGTTTAGTGCTTGGGGGCGGTTGGAATATCTGATATCTATATCCAGACTTGAAGGAAGTTATATATGACGAACGCACTCAGGAGGAGTGTAGGGACGTTCCGTCACAAAGACAAATCAAAATTACTTATTCTAAAACAAGATCAATAAATATAAAACCTTAATATACGTTCAATCTTTGCGGCCAGTACACAGTGTAACATGAATTAGTAATGCACATGGACCCTCCTCACAGCTTACATGCTGATTATCTTATACTGGGACAGGCTATTGTACCATTTATAAGTACAAAAATAAGATGCATGGCAGATGAAAGATCTTCTTATGTTATAGGGGAACACAGACTTAAGATTTAACAGATTTTATAAGATTAAAGTGAGAACCACAAAATCTTAAAAAGAAAATGTTCGGTTTGTATTAAATGCAATTACAATTTTGTTTTATTTCTTTAATAAAACGATCTTACAGTTAAAGGCTGTTTCAAATGGCTGCATAATTCACTGGATAATGAAAAACAGGTATGGCAGTTTGACTTACTATCTCAATTTGAATATGGTAATATTTTCGATGATATTTTGATACATTCTCATTGATATTATAATCTCTTGTGAAAAATTGCTCAATTTGCATAGC
>CM053036.1:106565996-106588591 GCA_028564925.1 Lithobates sylvaticus
AAAATACTACACATTGGAGCCCCTATCCCTTATTTCTCTCACCCCATATCTGGGAACTATATACATACACAAGCTTCATTGAGGTGAGCTCTTCATTTCTACAATTGTCAACTTGACTTTTGCATATTCATGATCAATGTTTACCACACGTTGACATGTCTATTTATTTTCTGTGCACTCCCATTTAACCACTTGCTTACTGGGTACTTAAACACCCTTCCTGCCCAGACCAATTTTCAGCTTTCGGTGCTCTCACACTTTGAATGACAATTACTCAGTCATGCAACACTGAACCCAAATTAATTTTTTGTCCTTTTTTTCCCACAAATAGAGCTTTCTTTTGGTGGTATTTGATCACCTCTGGGTTTTTTATTTTTTGCGCTATAAATTAAAAAAGACCGAAAATTTTGAAAAAAAACACATTTTTCTATGTTTCTGTGATAAAATTTAGCAAATTATTAATTTTTCTTCATAAATTTTGGCCACAATTTATACTGCCACATATCTTTGGTAAAAATAACCCAAATTAGTGGATATTATTTGGTCTTTGTGAAAGTTACAGACTCTACAAGCTGTGGTGCAAATTATACAAAATTGATCACATCTGATGTACTGGTGGCCAATCTCATTTCTTGTGACCCAAACAAGTCAGGAGAGTACAAATACCCCCCAAATGACCCCTTTTTTGAAAGTAGACATTCCAAGGTATTTAGTAAGAGGCATGGTGAGCTTTTTGATGTTGTAATTTTTTTCCCACAATTCTTTGCAAAATGAATTATTTTTTTATTTTTTATTTTTTTCCACAAAATTGTCATTGTAATAGGTTATTTCTCTCACATGGCATCCGTATACCACAAATGACACCTCAAAATAAATTCTAAAATAAAAGCCCCATACACACGCGCGGATTATCCGAGGACCAGGTCCGTCGGACCATGTCCGTCATACTTTGTCTGATGTTGGTTTTGCGTACACACGGTCAGACAAAGTTGTCGGAAAATCCGATCATTCTGTACGTGGTGACGTTTGTTGCCTACGACGGGACTACGTAGAGGCTAGTAGCCAATAGCTTTGGTCTTGTAATGTGATCTGAGCATGCGTAGCACTTTGTCCGGTCGGACAACCGTACACACGATCGGATTTGGTGTGATCGGACCGTGTTGTCGGCAAATCTTTCCAGCAGGAGATAAGGCTTTGTCCGTCGGACAATCCGACGTACACTGTCCGATGGTGCATACACACGGTCTGATTTTTCAACAACATTGTCCGATCGGACAGAATCCATGAAAAAGTCCGACCGTGTGTATGGGGCTTTAGAGAGGCCCAACATGCAGGGAGCGCCATCACGTGTTCTAGGAGCATAAATTACACATCTAAATTGTTGACTACCTAGTACACTTTTGAAGGCCCTGGAGCAGCAGGACAGTGACATGTGACACTGACGTGGCACTGATGACAGGTGGCACTGATGACACGTGACACTGACGTGGCACTGATGACAGATGGCACTAATACGGGGCACTGATGACACGTGACACTGATGACAGATGGCACTAATACGGGGGCACTGATGACACGTGACACTGACAGATGGCACTAATATGTGGCACTGCTGACAGATGGAACTTATACGTGGCACTGATATCATGTGGCACTAATACGTGGCACTGATGAGAGATGGCACTAATACGTGGCACTGATGACAGGTGGCACCGATACGTGGCACTGATGACAGATGGCACTGATACGTGGCATTGATGACACGTGCCACTGATAACAGATGGCACGTGACACTGACAGGTGGCACTTTTGACAGATGGCACTGATACGTGGCACTGATGACAGATGGCACTGACATGGCACTGATGACACGTGGCACTGATATGGCACTGACAGATGGCACTGACGTGGCACTGATGACAGATGGCACTGACGTGGCACTGATGACAGATGGCACTGACATGGCACTGATGTGGCACTGGGGACAGGTGGCACTGGCAGATGGCACTGGGGACAGGTGGTACTGGGGACAGGTGGCACTGGCAGATGGCACGGATGGCACTCTGGGGACAGGTGGTACTGGGGACAGGTGGCACGGATGGCACTCTGGGGACAGGTGGTACTGATGACAGGTGGCAGCGGGACAGATCACTTTATTTTTCTTTTTTTTTTCTTTTTTTTTTTTACTTACGGCGCCGGCGCCGTTCCTCTCTCCCTCCTCACACGCTGTCTGTGTGAGGAGGCAGAGCGGCGCTGACAGATGATCTCATATGTTTGCATATGCAAACATATGACATCATCTCTTATTGGACAGCCATCTGTGACCGGCTGTGTCCGACGGACACGGCCAGCACAGAACTTCCCCGATGCACGCTCTCAGGAGCGCGCATTAGGGAAGTAAACAGGAGGACGTCCAGGGACGTCCTCCCAGCAGAGAGCGTCCGCGCTGCTGCCGTCTTTCGGCTATAGCACGGGCGCGTAGTGGTTAAATACAGATATGCAAACTTGTGTACTCTAGCCGACCAGAGAGTGAAAGGAGTTGTTACTCCAATCAGTGGGAGTTCCTGCAGTTTCCATTGACCCTCTCTGTCTGCTCCATCTTTGGCATTCTCCATCAGCCACACACTTTTGTAGTGTACTGCACCGCTGTGTATATGCAGGTCTAACCACAGCGATAGCCACCCTGTGTACGTTATGTTGGCATGCACGGGCATGTGAGTATTTATTTTACATATAAATTGTTGATAATAAATGGCTGCCTCTTACTGAGCTGATAAACCAATTTTTTAATATGCTTATATTATAGAACATGTACATATGAGATGACTTAATTGCCTTTGAAAAAGGACGTACAGTCTAAAACATGTCAGCCTCATCCTCAGCCAATTGTCTGTTCTAAGCCCCATGCAAGGCGAATACTGTGACGTATATGCTGTTGTACTGATTGTTTTTACAATGATGCACTTTATTATATACCTTTTGTAATTTTTCAATAATAATGTATACTTTTTAAATACCCACTGGTCTGCCCATAATAATACTGAGGGCAATCTGCTGTGCTGCGCGCACTAGGCGTTTTTTTTGTGCATATCTAGGAACTAATGCTGGTCTGGAGATCGGAGTACCGTTTTGGACCCTATTGGATACCAAGATTACAGGAGATCGATCAACCGATTGAGAATATTGGTCACCGATTCAAAGCGCAACTAGGCCTGTAGAGGCCGCCAATAGAGGTGAGAGGCTGGGGGAAACAAGGGGCGCATCCCGGATTGCACAGATCACATTGTACCTATGGATTTGCACTGACTGATCATTTACTGCACTTTCACCTGCACTTTACTTCATTGATGAAGTATTAGAAGAAGATTTGATCTCATTATTGAAAATATTGAGACTTTGATAATTTAGTTTGGACTTTTTTTGGATTAAACATCATTCATCATTTATTCATTTATTTCTGTCACGGATTGCACTTTAAAAATATTATGCACATTTAAAGATTTTTTGCACTATTATTGCACTTTATTATCGTGAATATTGCACAAATACTCCTTGTTATTATTGCACTTTAGAAGGCTGATGAATTGTTTTATATTTACACTTGAAGATTTTGATACACTTGAAGATTATTTTGAAGATACTTATATGTGAATTTTGTATAGATTAGTTCATATTTATTTTTTTATTTTCATTTGATTGTATTCGGGGTAGGTAGCGCCACATACCATTCATCCTAGATTAATTTTATTATGTGAGATCACCTTATGTGTTGGCAGCTTCCTCCCATTCTTTGTTAAGCGAGGTTTGCGCACTAGTTACCCCTCTTTTTTAATGTTTCATAATGCTAACTTCCCACCGGGGATGAACATTAAAGCGTTCCATTAGTGGACAAATGGGAGGACACGGGCAGCACTTGGACTACCTCGGATTGGTTTTGCACGTCAAAGCGAGCCTACAAAGGTATTCTTAACATTTCCCTCATTGAAGCTAGTCTAAAAGTTTTAACTAGGTGGTACTACGTCCCCGCCAGACTGGCAGTGATCTATCCGGGGACCTCTGCATTATGCTTTAGGGGATGTGAGTTGGAGGGCACGATGCTCCACATTTGGTGGACCTGTCCTCGCATTAGATCCTTTTGGCAGAAAGTCTTCCGCACCATTAGCTCCATAACGAAGGAAACGGTAACCCCTGACCCCAGCATTGCACTACTAAATTGCTACATCCCGGTTCTAACTAAATACTCACAAGCATTGATCTACTTCATTTTATTAGGTGCCAAAGTTGAAATCGCCAAGGCCTGGAAAAAAAACATTGTTTCCTTCCAGGGGTTCAAGAGAAAGGTCTCTTGGATAATGGCACAAGAACAAATCGTAGCAAAACTTAATGACAAAATTGAAAAGTTTGATGCCACTTGGGAACCTTGGGCCACGTACTGTAGCATTCCTATCCTTCCTGGAATATTTTTTTTTAAAAAAAAACAATGTTTATGCTTGGACAGGATTGGATAAAAGAAGTCAGCAGTGCTTCATATCATTTACCCAATAATTTTTTATTTTTTTTTAAACAGTGATTTTGCTTGGACAGGATTGGATAAAAAAAGTAACCAGTGCTTCGTATCATTTACTAGGCTAAGTTAAAATTCCCTTGAAAAGTGAACAGTCTAATTGCTTTTAGTAAATCTACCCTAATGCCCCCTAATGACACGAGCGGATTTTGAGTCGGAAAAAACTTGGATGTTTTTTCCGACGGAATTCCGCTCAAGCTTGGCTTGCATACCATGTGTATGCAAGCCAAGCTTGAGCAAAAATCCTGTCGGAAAAACCATCCAAGTTTTTTGAACTTTCTATGAACTTTGACCATCAAGAACGCTGTGACATACAACACTACGACGAGCCAAGAAAATGAAGTTCAATGCTTCTGAGAATGCGTTGAATTGTCTTATCAGACTTTTGCTGGCGGAATTTCCGATCCAAGGGTGACAATGCAGAAGCACAATCTTGGCAGGATCCCTGGGCGTGTATCCTTCCCTGCCCCTTGCACACAAGATGATGCTAGCTGCTTCCTGGAGGAGTGCATATGTCCCCTACCAACTGTTATCCATATGCCTTGCAGCACTGAGCGGGTGCCTCAAAAGAAATGTTGGTGCTACTATACAAAATACTAGCCTAGTAATGAGGGAAGTTGGATTCCTATCAATGGCCTTGGAGACAGATTTTTAGTACAAGAGGGAAATAAAGCTGAAGTTTAGTGATCTATTTTCTTTTCTCATCAGCACCAAAGGTTGGAGTTACATGATTAAAGGGTGCTTTGGGTGCTGGTGACTGCTCCACTGTTCCTTGAAATCTTCATTCCTCTGCCACAAGTTACCCCCCAGGAATTGGAAAAACAAACTTTTCAAATGATTATTCTGAGAGTGTTACAACGAAAAGTTGACAAATTTAAATAAAATCTATGAAAAATAAAGCAATCGTTAATCATATTCCCTTTACTAATTTAACCACATTTACCCCCTTCATGACCTGGCCACTTTTTTTAGATACGGCACTGTGGTAATGTAACAGACAATTGCGCAGTCATGCAACACTGTACCCAAATATAATTTATGTCATTTTTTTCTCCCACAAATAGAGCTTTATTTTGGTGGGATTTGATTACCACTGCGTTTTTTTATTTTTTTGGGCTAAAAACAAAACTGGGGAAAGATGGATTTGAGTCCCAGGAACACAGAATCCATCCCTTCCTCCCTGTCAAAACAGAACTCTGCCTTGTTTACATAGGCAGAGCTCTGTTCTATGTCTCTGCCCAACGATTGGTGGGTGCTGACAGACATCCAGTGCCCAGCACCCGCAGATTGGCTTCTGCTGTAATTAATCACAGCAGAAGCGATACACCAGTGGCAGGCACGCAACGTCTGTGCTTAAAGTGGGTGTGAATCGTACATTAAAAAGTGTCACTTTTTCCTAGTTTCACATGTAAAAACACTAAGCTAAACCTAAAAAAAAAGACGAAAAAGTAAAAGATAATGACCTTAGATTCACACTCTTAAGATTTGGGATCTTTATTTATCCCAGGACCTCAGAGAAAGGCCGAATAACACCTTCTGAAAGGTATACTTTATCTTTTTATTATTTTTCAATAATGCCCATTTAAATGAAGATATAATATTATCCAGTTCGATTAGTATGCCATTGCAGTTGATTTTACAAACCGTTTGCTATCTTCTGTCCTGTATTATGCGTACATCCAATTTTTTTTAATAATGGCATTATTATTTATGCATTGAATTCTTAATAATTATGCTTGTCAAGCTGTTAACCAGAATAAATTATTGATATCCTTTTTGAAAAAAAGTCTTTACTAAAGGAAACAGCATTGATAAAACTATCAGCAATAAATGAGCAGTAAATCCCATTGCAGAGATGATTTAAAATGCAATTTATTTATTTGATTTCAGCTTTCTCAGATTAGCAATCCCCAGGGTGAAGTGTATCATGCAGGGTTTATAAATCCATATATTTTAAAACAAGATCTCTTTGATGTGCCACCGTTGAGTGTAGAAGCCTTTTACAAGCATATAAGTAACTTTCAGCACTTCAGTAAATAAATGCAGCAGCACGTAGAAATGTGTTCTTTTTATTTTCTGTGTTTTCATAGGGAGATCAAAGGTTACGCTTTATACCCTGCAAACATGTCTTGTACACCGGGCACATTGGCATGTGTACCCTAAGAGGTACAGGGATGCTTCACCCTATAGCAACACTTTATATTGCAGATTATAATAACAGTACATTTAAACACCTAGACATTGCCTCTATACATGCCCGGGTGTAGGACTTGCTGCAATCTACAAACTACTACTAACATGTCTATTGCCATAGTTATCTAGTCTATTAACCACTTTGCATCCGGCCGTAGCCGAATGACGGCCACAGCGCGGATGTGAAATCCCGGGAGGCCGTCATATGACGGCCTCCCCTTTCCTCGTTCCCTGTGCGCGCTCACGAGCGCGCAGCAGGGAAATTCTGTGTTGGCCGTGTCCCTCGGACACGGCCAATCACAGATCGCTGTAAACGGCCAATAACAGCGGCCGTTTACAGCGCGATCGCCCTGGCCAATGAGAGATGATCTCATATGTAAACATATGAGATCATCTCTCAGCGCCGCTCCTCCTCCTCACACAGAGACAGTGCGTGAGGAGGGGGAGATGAACGGCTGCAGCGCCGTAAGTTTTAAAAATAAAAAAAATAAAAATCAAATGCCATCTGTGCCCACCGCCACCACTGCAATCTGTCCCCAATGCCATCTGTGCCCAGTGACATCGCCATTGCCATCTGCCAGTGCCATCCCCAGTGCCATCCCCAGTGCCATCCCCAGTGCCATCTGCCAGTGCCATCCCCAGTGCCATCTGCCAGTGCCATCCCCAGTGCCATCTGCCAGTGCCATCTGCCAGTGCCATCCCCAGTGCCATCTGCCAGTGCCATCCCCAGTGCCATCTGCCAGTGCCATCCCCAGTGCCATCTGCCAGTGCCATCTGCCAGTGCCATCTGTAGTCAGTGCCATCTGTAGTCAGTGCCACCTGTAGTCAGTGCCACCTGTCATCAGTGCCATCTGTCATCAGTGCCACATATTAGTGCCATCTGTCATCAGTGCCACCTGTCAGTGTCACGTGCCATCTGTTATCAGTGTCACCTGTCATCAATGCCACGTATCAGTGCCATCTGTCATCAGTGTCATGTGTCATCAGTGCCACGTATTAGTGCCGTCTGTCATCAGTGCCACGTATTAGTGTCATCTCTCATCAGTGCCACATATTAGTGCCACGTGATATCAGTGCCATGTATGAGTGCCATCTCTCATCAGTGCCACATATTAGTGCCATCTGTCATCAGTGTCACGTGTCATCAGTGCCCCGTATTAGTACCATCTGTCATCAGTGCCACGTCAGTGTCACGTGTCATCAGTGCCACGTCAGTGTCACGTGTCATCAGTGCCACGTCAGTGTCACGTGTCATCAGTGCCACGTCAGTGTCACGTGTCATTGTCCTGGTGCTCCAGGGCCTTCAAAAGTGTAATAGGTAGTCAACAATTTAGATGTGTAATTTATGCTCCTAGAACACGTGATGGCCCTCCCTGCATGTTGGGCCTCTCTATGTGGCCAGGCTGTGGAAAAGTCCCACATATGTGGTATCGTAATACTCAGGAGGAGTAGCAGAATTTATTTTGGAGTGTCATTTGTGGTATACACATGCCATGTGAGAGAAATAACCTATTACAATGACAATTTTGTAGAAAAAAAATAAAAAATAAAAAAATAATTCATTTTGCAAAGAATTGTGGGAAAAAATGACATCAAAAAGCTCACCATGCCTCTTACTAAATACCTTGGAATGTCTACATTTGGGGGGTATTTGTTCTTTCCTGGCTTGTTCGGGTCACAAGAAATGAGATTGGCCACCAGTGCATCAGATGTGATCAATTTTGTATAATTCGCACCACAGATTGTAGAGTCTGTAACTTTCACAAAGGCCAAATAATTTCCACTAATTTGGGTTATTTTTACCAGAGATATGTGGCAGTATAAATTGTGGCCAAAATTTATGGAGAAAAATTAATAATTTCCTAAATTGTATCACAGAAACAAAGAAAAATGCGTTTTTTTTCAAAATTTTCGGTCTTTTTTCAATTATAGTGCAAAAAATAAAAAACCCAGAGGTGATCAAATACCACCAAAAGAAAGCTCTATTTGTGGGAAAAAAAGGACAAAAAATTCATTTGGGTACAGTGTTGCATGACTGAGTAATTGTCAGTCAAAGCGTGAGAGCACCGAAAGCTGAAAATTGGTCTGGATGGGAGGGGGGTGTTGGTGCCTGGAAGGGAAGTGGTTAAACACTGCTAGGCACACTGATATAAAGTTACTTATGAAAACACACAAACTGCTGCTAGTAAAACACTATTTTATTTTTTTCCCAAGAAATTAGGAACGCTAACATAAAGTATTAAAAAGACATTACAATATCACAAAGCTTACAATCAGAACACATAATACAAGAATATGAAAGATACTTATCACAAGGCCCTCTGTGAGGCTTTGTAGCATCGGCTAGGCTCAGATGACCAAGAGAGGGCCATAGCCATGATCCAAAGGGAAAGGCCTCAAGATGGCCGCCGAGCCATGAGGTTTGCACAGACCACCATCAGCTGAGAGAGAAACTGGGCAGAGAGAGATAATTGCCTGAGTGTGTGCTCTTTTCATTCAAACATACACACCTACTCGTAGCCACCCCCATTTTCCTTCCATCCAATAGATATCCATAGACATCTTGGCAGCAGTGGTCTCTTTGAAGCTTGTAATCACACATATCACAGCAGGTGGGCTTGAGCCAAGCCATTATTATCTTGATACACTACAAAGCTTTCATGTGTTTTCCAACCTGGCTGTTTCAATCAGGAAGTGAAATACCCGATGTATGATACTAAACCATATTTCGTATCCAACACTGGGGTATTGTCCAAGTTCCGGCTGTATGCCATATACCCAACATCAATTTACTTATTTAACTGCTTGCCGACCAGCCACCGCAGTTGTACTGCAGCAGAATGGCAAGGCTGGGCGAAACTACGTTACCTTACATCGCTTCGCCTTTTGGCCAATAGGGGTGCGCGCACACGCAGTGTGTGCCTGGAGACGATGCGAGTGCCCGGTAGGCGTGATGATTGCTCGTGACAGAGCGAGAACCAGGATCTGTGTGTGTAAACACACCAATCCCGGTTCTCTCATGGGAGAGGAGACAGATTGTGTGTTCATGCAAAGTATGAACACCGATCTCTCTCTTCCCCTAGTCAGTTCCACCCTCCCACACACAGTTAGAACACACCTAGGGAACACAGTTAACCCCTTGGCCGCCTCCTAGTGTTAACCCCTTCCCTGCCAGTGACATTTATACAGTAATCAGTGCATTTTTATAGCACTGATCGCTGTATAATTGTCAATGGTCCCAAAAATGTGTCAAAAATGTCCAATTTGTCCGCCGCAATATCGCAGTCCTGATAAAAATCGCAGCTCGCCGCCATAACTAGTAAAAAAAAAATAATAATAAAAATGACAAATCTATTTTGATTTTTTTTTTTTTACCAAAAATATGTAGAAGAATACATATCAGCCTAAACTGAGGAAAAAGTGTGTTTTTTTTTTTTTTTTTTAAATGTGGGATATTTATTATAGCAAAAAGTAAAAGATATTGTGTTTTTTTCAAAATTGACGCTCTTCTTTTGTTTATAGCGCAAAAAAAAAAACGCAGAGGTGATCAAATACCACCAAAAGAAAGCTCTATTTGTGGGAAAAAAAGGATGTAAATTTTGTTTGGGTATAGCGTTGCACGACCGCGCAATTGTCAGTTAAAGCGTCGCAGTGCCGTGTCGCAAAAAAAATGGCCTGGTCATTGAGCAGTCAAATCTTCTGGGGCTGAAGTGGTTAAATAAAACAGACCAGACATTCATTGAACCAAAAAATGCCCCTTATCCTACCGCACCTGATGCATTCGTAAACAGCTCCAAATCCCAGTCGAAAACTACCACTTCCATCCACATTGTACTTCTCCAGGAACAGCTGCCACACCCGTAAATCAGCCTTGTGGGCTGCAGTCAACCGAACATAATGGTGCAGCGACCTGATACCCACTGTAGGGCAACGGACACAACCAACCACAGGTCCTCCACTTTCTCAAGTGGGAGGCCATATTCCATAACCTCTGTGTCAATCACAATACCCAGAAATGTTAATGCGGTGACCAGACCCTCCGTCTTCTCAGCCGCCAACAGCACTCAGAAAAACTCAAATACATGTTGCAGTATTACACACCCTGCTACCCGAAGGGCCGATCACCAAAAAGTCATCCAGGTAGTGGATTATGGACCGCAAGCCCGATATGTCCCTCACCACCCATTCCAAGAATGAGCTAAAAGCCTCGAAAAAGGAACAGGAAACAGAACACCCCATAGGCAAGCAGAGATCCACAAAATATTGACCTTCCCAGACGCAGCCCAACAGGCGGAAACCGGAGGATGAACCGGAAGGCGAAAAACTGACTCAATGTCAGTCTTAGCCAACAGAGCCGGTTTTCCAAACTTCCAAACCTATGCAACCACCTTGTCAAATGATGCATAAGAGATGGCACAAAATTCACGGTCAATGGCATCATTTACCGAATCGCCTTTAGGATGAGAAAGATGGTGTATCAGCCGAAAGGAATTGGGTTCCTTCTTATTAACCACTCCCAGCGGAGAGACGACCATATCATCCAGGGGAGATGCAGCGAAACTACCCGCCATCCTCCCCAAGGCCACCTCCTTAGACAGTAAGGGTGGAGCCTTGCATATTGCAAGTTAGTGGGGACTGGAGGAATGCTGCACAACACGCAAGATATGAAGAAACCCTCATAAAAACCCAAGAAAAGACGTGCCACCGCCCAGTCGGGATACCTACTTAAGAAGGGAGCCAATTTCTCCACCTTCCCTGGAGTCCTCCCTCTTGCCAGCCTCACTGGACTTACCGTTGCTATGTTTGAAGCACTTCGTGAGAGGACGGGAAACGACAGGATCCCCTGAATCTGCAGGTCCCCTCATTGAATTGCCAACAGAAACCTTTGCGTTTTCCGGCCGATGGTGACGAGGCTGCTGAATGAACCACCACCGCCCCCCCTTGAAAGGGAGCATTAGGGTCCCACGTTTGAATCATGAGTTTCATCCACAGACTGATATCCTTGTGGTCCCACCTCAAAGAGGGCCTGAGCGCCTTCCACTTCCTGAACTGTTCATCGCATCTTAACCAGGCCACACCTCCATATACCCACTGGGCCTCGCTAATAGAATCCAAATAGCAAAAAAGCGCAGAGCACTGCTTGGTAGATTTTTCGACTATAACAGTGGTCAGAATATTAAACACCTGGAGCCAATTACCCAATGTCCTGGGAATAAGCCTATAACGCTGTCTTTCCTCCTCTTCTTTTTTTACTCTCATCTAGCTTAACCTTATCTATATTGAATTTTTTCCAGTGGTAAACTGGAGAATATCTCCACATACTCACCTTTCCAGATCCGATCTGTCACTTCCTGCTTCAAATGAGCACCTAGCGGACCCTTGAAGCACACGTAGACTTCGTACCCATCCGCATCCCCCTTCACCTTACTGCGCTGCCCATTCCCTGATGGAGAGGAAGTCCACGACCGAGCCCTGACATCCTGGCCCGGGGCACTCAAGGGCGCCCCCAGGCTGCAGCCCCTAACTGTGTTTTGCTGGAGCCCTCATAGCCGTCCATGCGGTCACCGGGGAAGCAAATCCCGCCGAACCCCCAACTCGGATCACAACGAGCCAGCACTTTGCTAAACCCAGCCATGAACGCCTGCAATATGGTGTTCATGCCACCCCCTGTGGCTGCCACCACCGGCACCACCTGCTGAGATACACCTGTAGCCAGTACCCCCCAGAGCCTGACCCAGCCCATCACCCACACTGTCACCATACACAGCACACAGATTAGAGGACATGACAGGAGACAAAAAGCTAACAGAGGAACACAGAGCTGACTTACCAGGTTGCCCAGCGACATCTGTCAGCACAGTCACAGATCTGGATCCCTGTAGCCCAGCTCCTGAAGCGTGCAGGCGGTCATCCCTGGCATCCACCTCTCCGTCTTCTGAGGCGATCAGCTCTGTTCCCCCGATTTCTCCTCCTCCCTCGCTGCGCTCTCCAGCCGTACCACGGCTTTTCCTGCTGGCAGTCCCGGCCACCCCAGGCATCTCACTGGCACTAGTATATCTCACTTTCTCTCGTTGGGCCGGTCCAGCAGTGGGCAGTGCACCCGCCGTGATGGCCACATGTTCCCGATGATCAGCAGAGGGGGCTCGGGAGCGGGTAGATGACCTTCGCCCCCGACTCACCTTTGATGAGGATTCCTCCCAGCCCCACCAGCCAACAGAGCGGGCGTTCTTGTGGCCGTGGAGGCTGAAGGTTCAAGATTGTGCTCCCAGCAAGGCGACAACCCCTCGGGGGTCAATTCAGGGCTCAAGCGCACAGGAGGCCATGACCTCCTAGTATGCGGAAGTTCAGGGGCAGATGCAGCAGTCACTTGCCCCGACCCCGGCAGCAAGCCAGGAAGCTGGTCACGTAGCCACTGTGGCCCGTTTGCAACCGCAGCCGAGCGTATGTTGAAAATCCTGTCTGGCGCTGTCCCCTGGGCCATCTGAAGCTTGGAGGGTCGCCTCCCACCAAGGAACCCTTAGGACCCCACCCTGTCCCAACCTAACCTCCTCCTATGAGATAATACCTCTAATTCCCCTCCTATTGAACAAATGAACCCCTAACAGACCATAGCCTCCCTAGACAAACCCCACCATGTAGGCCCTAAGCTTATGCTGCGCCTGAGCTCCTGGCCTGTACTTTAAATGGAATTCAGAAATGAAGATGTCATGGTAATACTGGTAGAAAAAATAACCTGTGAATAATATTAAACTTTTAAAAGCCACATCCAGAACAGGAGTACAGTTGGTATATTGTTGCATAGGAAAGTTGCAGAGGGTTCAGAGTCAAGCAACTGCAATTGTGGTAGTGAGCATTTAATGGTTTTCAAGTCCTAACAACAGGACAGGATCTGGAAATTGCTAAGTATACTGCATCCACTACTCCTCAGCTAAGATGGACAACAAGCTTTAGATTTGTAGTCAAAACTGGCCTACAGGTATGTAAAAATGGATAGTAAAACATTCAAGCAGTATTAATCCTGAGAAATAGAATACTAAAAACACGTTTTTAAGCCCAGTGTGCATGGAGCCTTTCTTCCTACTCTGGATTCACTTACACACCAGAAATTGAATACAGAGCATGTTTTGTCCACTCATACCTTCTGGTTTATGAGGCAATATCAGGTGATCACCTCAGTTCATAATGCTAAATCTCTTTTTAGACCAATCCTCTATGTTGCCCTGTATATATTGTATATTGTCATCAGTTTTTATGGACCTTGGAATTTGTTCTTTACTGTATTCAATGAATCTGGCGAATCTAGATGAAATGTTGGGGCGCTGGTTGAATGGCAACCAGATGTAACTTTAGTGGTGGTGCCTGAATAGGTGGGACCAAGACCGTGGTTTAAAGTGATATTAAAGATGTCATACTTACCTGCTCTGTGCAATGGTTTTGCACAGAGCAGCCCAGTCCTCTTATTTTCAGGTCCCTCGTCTGGCTCTTTTTCCTCGAGCAGTTCCCCCAGAGAAAGATGCTTTCCCTGGGGGCACTGCTGTGTGCTCACTCCCGAGCCACTGCTCTTTATATCTATAAGAGACATAGAGCCGTGGCTTGGCCCGCCCCCCCCCCCCCCACTCTCTCTTTATTGGCTCACTGGCTGTGATTGGCTGCTCTCTCAGCCAATGAAGAGAAGGAGTCCCAAGACAGACAATTCTCTCGTGCACATCGCTGGATTGAGATTGGGCTCAGGAGCAGGACACAGAAGAAGGATTTTTACCTTCATGTATAGAATGCATGAAGGTAAAAAACCTTCAGCCTCTACAACCACTTTAACGTTCATGGGAAGCATGTGCATATTGTCCCACCACCCAACTCGTCTCTTATTATTTAAATTATAAGGGTTTTTGCAGTATAGTGATGCTAGCGGTGGTGTCAGCAAATTATGAATTTCTGTAACTTGATGTTGGTAAGAACGGCCGCAACTCGGAAGGAGGAGTGATTGCCCAGACTGAATTCTAACGTCCGCTACAGAATGGCACCTTACATTTGCCACCTCCTAAAGGAAAATGTCGAGGGCCTCAATTTTCTTTTTGTTGCAGATGAGACCTTTGCTCTGAGGGAACATCTTATGAGGCCCTTTCCCATGAGGAACCTCACCCCAGAGCAGAGGATATACAACTATAGGCTCGTGCCCAAAGGGTTGTTGAAAATGCATTTGGAATACTATCAAGTGGGTTCAGGCTTTTTCTAACAGCAATTAACCTGGCCGAATACAAGCTGAATCATGTTGTCTTGTGCTGCTGCATCCTGCACAATTATTTAAAGAGGAAGTAAACCCTCAGCAAAAAAAACGTAAAAAAAAAAAACCCTGCAAGACAAAGGCATAATTAGCTAGTATGCTATGCATCACTTACCTCAGATCGAAGCCCCCGCATCGGTCCACTTCTCCCCCTCTGACCGCCGACATGTTCTCCCGGAGTGACTTCCGGGTATCACGGCTCCGGCGCTGTGATTTGTAGGGATGGGCCCGGTGCTCGATGCGAACCCCTGTTCGCATCGAGCACCGGGTGTTCGCTCGCTCGGCGAGCCCAGAACTATTTTGGCCGCTCGCATCACGTTCGTGTGATGCGAGCGGCCCCGCAATGCATTGCGGCCGGCGCGGCCGGCGCAGTGCATTGCTGGCTGATGATTGGCCAAGCATGCACTGTGACCCCGCATGCTTGGCCAATCACAGCGCCGGAAACTCGAAGAGCCATAATTGGCTACAGGCAGGACGCCTGTAGCCAATTACAGCTCCGGGGCTTTAGTACACGCCCCCCCCTATAAAAGGCCGCCACGCCGTCTGCGCCGGTCACATGCTGTTCCGGCGCAGATAGAGCAGGATAGTTCTGTGACACTCTGCTGGATTTAGTTAGTTAGAGAGATTTACTTAGAGAGATTGAGTTAGATAGATTCATTTAGAAAGATTGATTTAGAAAGAGGGGCTTGTAGTGTGTTCGTGGCAGGCAGGCAGAGCTCCTATATTTTGTTCCCAGAAGCACCTATAGGACTTGTAGTGTGTTCGTGGCAGGCAGGCAGAGCTCCTATATTTTGTTCCCAGAAGCACCTATAGGACTTGTAGTGTGTTCGTGGCAGGCAGGCAGAGCTCCTATATTTTGTTCCCAGAAGCACCTATAGGACTTGTAGTGTGTTCGTGGCAGGCAGGCAGAGCTCCTATATTTTGTTCCCAGAAGCACCTATAGGACTTGTAGTGTGTTCGTGGCAGGCAAGCAGAGCTCCTATATTTTGTTCCCAGAAGCACCTATAGGACTTGTAGTGTGTTTGTGGCAGGCAGGCAGAGCTCCTATATTTTGTTCCCAGAAGCACCTATAGGACTTGTAGTGTGTTCGTGGCAGGCAGGCAGAGCTCCTATATTTTGTTCCCAGAAGCACCTATAGGACTTGTAGTGTGTTCGTGGCAGGCAGGCAGAGCTCCTATATTTTGTTCCCAGAAGCACCTATAGGACTTGAAGTGTGTTAGTCCCATCACACAGACCTATATTTTCTTCCCAGAAGCACCTATAGGACTTGAAGTGTGTTAGTCCCATCACACAGAGATCATATATTTTGTTCCCAGAAGCACCTATAGGACTTGAAGTGTGTTAGTCCCATCACACAGAGATCATATATTTTGTTCCCAGAAGCACCTATAGGACTTGAAGTGTGTTAGTCCCATCACACAGAGATCATATATTTTGTTCCCAGAAGCACCTATAGGACTTGAAGTGTGTTAGTCCCATCACACAGAGATCATATATTTTGTTCCCAGAAGCACCTATAGGACTTGAAGTGTGTTAGTCCCATCACACAGAGATCATATATTTTGTTCCCAGAAGCACCTATAGGACTTGAAGTGTGTTAGTCCCATCACACAGAGATCATATATTTTGTTCCCAGAAGCACCTATAGGACTTGAAGTGTGTTAGTCCCATCACACAGACCTATATTTTCTTCCCAGAAGCACCTATAGGACTTGAAGTGTGTTAGTCCCATCACACAGAGATCATATATTTTGTTCCCAGAAGCACCTATAGGACTTGAAGTGTGTTAGTCCCATCACACAGACCTATATTTTCTTCCCAGAAGCACCCATAGGACTTGAAGTGTGTTAGTCCCATCACACAGAGATCCTATTTTGTTCCCAGAAGCACCTATAGGACTTGAAGTGTGTTAGTCCCATCACACAGAGATCATATATTTTGTTCCCAGAAGCACCTATAGGACTTGAAGTGTGTTAGTCCCATCACACAGAGATCATATATTTTGTTCCCAGAAGCACCTATAGGACTTGAAGTGTGTTAGTCCCATCACACAGAGATCATATATTTTGTTCCCAGAAGCACCTATAGGACTTGAAGTGTGTTAGTCCCATCACACAGACCTATATTTTCTTCCCAGAAGCACCCATAGGACTTGAAGTGTGTTAGTCCCATCACACAGAGATCCTATATTTTGTTCCCAGAAGCACCTATAGGACTTGAAGTGTGTTAGTCCCATCACACAGACCTATATTTTCTTCCCAGAAGCACCTATAGGACTTCTAGTGTGTTAGTGGCATCACACAGAGCTCCTCTATTTTCTTTGCAGAAGCACCCACAGGACTTCTAGTGTGTTAGTGGCATCACACAGAGCTCCTCTATTTTCTTTGCAGAAGCACCCATAGGACTTCTAGTGTGTTAGTGGCATCACACAGAGCTCCTATATTTTCTTCTCAGCAGCACCCACAGGACTTCTAGTGTGTTAGTGGCATCACACAGAGCTCCTCTATTTTCTTTGCAGAAGCACCCACAGGACTTCTAGTGTGTTAGTGGCATCACACAGAGCTCCTCTATTTTCTTTGCAGAAGCACCCATAGGACTTCTAGTGTGTTAGTGGCATCACACAGAGCTCCTCTATTTTCTTTGCAGAAGCACCCACAGGACTTCTAGTGTGTTAGTGGCATCACACAGAGCTCCTCTATTTTCTTTGCAGAAGCACCCATAGGACTTCTAGTGTGTTAGTGGCATCACACAGAGCTCCTATATTTTCTTCTCAGCAGCACCCACAGGACTTCTAGTGTGTTAGTGGCATCACACAGAGCTCCTCTATTTTCTTTGCAGAAGCACCCATAGGACTTCTAGTGTGTTAGTGGCATCACACAGAGCTCCTCTATTTTCTTTGCAGAAGCACCCATAGGACTTCTAGTGTGTTAGTGGCATCACACAGAGCTCCTATATTTTCTTCTCAGCAGCACCCACAGGACTTCTAGTGTGTTAGTGGCATCACACAGAGCTCCTCTATTTTCTTTGCAGAAGCACCCATAGGACTTCTAGTGTGTTAGTGGCATCACACAGAGCTCCTATATTTTCTTCTCAGCAGCACCCACAGGACTTCTAGTGTGTTAGTGGCATCACACAGAGCTCCTCTATTTTCTTTGCAGAAGCACCCATAGGACTTCTAGTGTGTTAGTGGCATCACACAGAGCTCCTCTATTTTCTTTGCAGAAGCACCCATAGGACTTCTAGTGTGTTAGTGGCATCACACAGAGCTCCTATATTTTCTTCTCAGCAGCACCCACAGGACTTCTAGTGTGTTAGTGGCATCACACAGAGCTCCTCTATTTTCTTTGCAGAAGCACCCATAGGACTTCTAGTGTGTTAGTGGCATCACACAGAGCTCCTATATATTCTTCTCAGCAGCACCCACAGGACTACCGACTACAATGGCTGGAAGACCGCCAAGGGGAGGCAGAGCGTGCAGAGCCAAGAACACAGGGCAGGCAGGCTCTGTTTCTAGTGGACGTGGCCGTGGCCGTGGACGTGGTCGTGCATCGTCATCAGCACGTGGCCATGGGACACGCGCGTCTTTGTTTTCGGCAGCTGGACATGTGGAGCCGCATCATGCTGAAGGCTTGGTAGAATGGATGACCAAGCCCTCCTCATCCTCCTCATCCTCTCTCACCCAGGCTCAGGGTACTGGCAGAGCATCATCAGCCACCCCTTCCCTAGACCCACCATATCCTCCTGAGGAGTCCCCCGAACTCTTTGAGCACAGTGTTGGGTACATGCTCCAGGAGGATGCCCAACGATTCGAAGGCTCGGATGATGATACCCAGCTTGAGGAATCTGGCAGTACTGTTCCACCAGCTGCAGCTTACTGCCAGGTTTGCTCTAGTGGTGAAGAGGGAGGGGATGATGAGGTCACTGACTCCACGTGGGTGCCTGAAGGGAGAGAGGATGAGGAGGAGGACGAGGAGGAGGAGGATGCGGCGTCACATGTCCAACGAGGCAGGATGCCCCCTGGAGGCCAGGTAGAGGCCAGCACAGCAACTGTACAACACCGCAGAGCTCCGCCTGTGCAGGGCGCTGCCTCTGCACGTTATCAGAAAAGTTCTTTGGTGTGGGCCTTTTTTGAGACGAGTGCATCAGATCGCACCACTGCTATTTGCAATATTTGTCTCAAGCGTATCTCGCGTGGCCAAAACATCAGCCGCTTGGGCACCACAAGCATGACCAGACATATGGCGACCTGCCATGCAGCTCGTTGGCAGGCACACATAAAAGACCCACACCAAAGAACTAAGCGGACCTCTCCTTGCTCCTCCTCAGCTGGGATCTCCATCCCCACTACACCTTCAGTCCTCTCTGAAAGCTGCTCTGAGAGGACTGAAGGTGTAGAATTAGGTGTGTCACAACCAAGTACTTGCAGTACACCGACGTCCGATTGCAGCAGGCAAATTTCCCTGCCCCAGCTGCTGGACCGTAGAAAGAAGTACACTCCCAGCCATCCACATGCCCAGCGGTTGAATGCTAGCCTGGCTAAATTGCTAGCACTTCAACTGCTGCCTTTTCAGTTGGTAGACTCGGCCCCCTTCCGTGAGTTTGTTCAATGTGCGGTTCCTCAGTGGCAGGTTCCCAAACGCCACTTTTTCTCACGGAAGGCGATTCCGTCTCTCTACCGGCATGTGGAGGGCAATATCCATGCCTCGCTGGACAGGGCGGTCAGCGGTAAGGTGCATATTACCGCTGACTCATGGTCCAGCAGGCATAGACAGGGACGGTACCTTTCTTTCACGGCCCATTGGGTCACTCTATTGGCAGCTGGGAGGGATGCAGGACAAGGTGCAGTAGTGTTGGAGGTTGTTCCGCCACCACGCCTCCAAAACGCTACTACTGCTACTGGTTGTGACACACCTCTCTCCTCCACCCCCTCCTCTTCTTCTTCCTCCAGTGCTCTGTCCTTGGAACCAGCGGTGCTCCGTAGGCGTACAAGGGGCTACGCAAGTACGCAGGCAAAAAGATGCCATGCCGTGCTTGCGCTGGTGTGTTTGGGGGACAGGAGCCACACTGGGCCAGAGGTTCTGGCAGCTCTGCAGGGGCAGGCCGAGAGGTGGTTGACGCCACGTCAGCTTAAGCCAGGAATGGTCGTTTCTGACAATGGCACCAACCTCCTCTCCGCCCTGCGACAGGGGCAGCTCACCCATGTGCCCTGCATGGCTCACGTCCTCAACCTGGTGGTGCAGCGGTTCTTGGGCAGGTTCCCAGGCTTACAGGATGTCCTGAGGCAGGCCAGGAAAGTCTGTGTGCATTTCCGCCGATCTTATAATGCCAGTGCTCGGCTGACTGAGCTGCAAAAGGAGCTGAACCTGCCCAAGAACCGCCTAATATGTGACATGCCCACCAGGTGGAACTCAACGTTGGCCATGCTGCAGCGACTGCACACGCAGCAGAGGGCCATCAATGAGTACCTTTGCGACTATGGCACCAGGACAGGGTCAGGGGAGCTTGTTTTTTTTTCCCCACGTCAGTGGAGCATGATCAGGGATGCATGCACTGTCCTCTCACCATTTGAGGAGGCCACGAGGATGGTGAGCAGTGACAGTGCATGCATCAGTGACACTGTCCCTCTTGTCCACCTGTTGGAGCATACGCTGCGTGGGATAATGGACAGGGCACTTGAGGCAGAACAGAGGCAGGAAGAGGAGGACTTCCTTGCCTCTCAAGGCCCCCTTTATCCGGACAGTGTTCCTTCTGTCCCACCCATCACACAGGAAGAGGATGAGGAGGAGGATTGTGTGAGCATGGAGGTGGAGCCTGGCACTCAGCATCAGCAGCAGCAGTCTTTTAGGGATGATGTACAGTCCCAACAAACCAGTGGACTTGTACGTGGCTGGGAGGAGGTGGCTGGCGATCATGTCATCCTCAGTGACCCAGAAGACTCCGGACCGAATGCCTCAGCTAACCTACGCTGCATGGCCTCCCTGATCCTGCAAAGCCTGCGGAAGGATCCTCGTGTTCTTCGGATCAAGGAGAGGGACCATTACTGGCTGGCCACTCTCCTTGATCCGCGGTACAAGGGTAAGGTTGCGGACCTTATCTTGCCGTCGCAGAGGGAGCAGAGGATGAGACATCTCAGGGAGGCCTTGCAGAAAGGTCTGTGCAACGCGTTCCCAGAAATTGGGAGGCTACAAACTCCTGGTCCTGGGCGACGAGTTGCTGAGGCTTCGGTCAGTAGCAGAAGGAGCGGTGGGGAAGGTGGACGTCTGACCGATGCGTTCAGACAATTTTTTAGTCCGCAGCCCCAAGGTATGATCGGTTCCAGCAACCATCGCCAGCGTCTGATATACATGGTGCAGGAATACCTTGGGGCAAGGTCAGACTTGGACACCTTTCCCACCGAAAATCCTCTGGCTTACTGGGTCCTGAGGATGGATCACTGGCCAGAGCTTGCACAGTATGCAATTGAGCTACTGGCCTGTCCTGCCTCCAGCGTTCTTTCCGAACGCACATTCAGTGCTGCTGGAGGATTTGTCACCGATCATAGGGTGCGCCTGTCCACCGCCTCGGTTGATCGACTGACCTTCATCAAAATGAATCAGTCTTGGATCACCACCAGCTACCAGGCACCTGAGGCGGATATAACCGAATAATTTTTAATATCACATCCCTTCAAGACTGCCTATGCTGATGCTGAGTGACTGTCCTCTTATGTTCACTGACTATCCTCTTCCTCCTCCTCAATGATCCATGCCACCACACCAGTGCCTAAGGCACAATTTTTCAGCCCCTGTTTAACAGGGGCGTGTACATACAATTTTTATAAAAAAATGCTTCGCAACACGTGTGACTGCTGTGCTCCAAGTACAGTATCTGTGAGGGGTTGCAGTGTTGTGGCACCAGCACCAGTGCCTAAGGCACAATTTTTCAGCCCCTGTTTAACAGGGGCGTGTACTTACAATTTTTAAAAAAAATGCTTCGCAACACGTGTGACTGCTGTGCTCCAAGTACAGTATCTGTGAGGGGTTGCAGTGTTGTGGCACCAGCACCAGTGCCTAAGGCACAATTTTTCAGCCCCTGTTTAACAGGGGCGTGTACTTACATTTTTTAAAAAAAAAAATGCTTTGCAACACGTGTGACTGCTGTGCTCCAAGTACAGTATCTGTGAGGGGTTGCAGTGTTGTGGCACCAGCACCAGTGCCTAAGGCACAATTTTTCAGCCCCTGTTTAACAGGGGCGGGTAATTACAATTTTTTAAAAAAATGCTTCGCAACACGTGTGACTGCTGTGCTCCAAGTACAGTATCTGTGAGGGGTTGCAGTGTTGTGGCACCAGCACCAGTGCCTAAGGCACAATTTTTCAGCCCCTGTTTAACAGGGGCGGGTAATTACAATTTTTTAAAAAAATGCTTTGCAACACGTGTGACTGCTGTGCTCCAAGTACAGTATCTGTGAGGGGTTGCAGTGTTGTGGCACCAGCACCAGTGCCTAAGGCACAATTTTTCAGCCCCTGTTTAACAGGGGCGGGTAATTACAAATCTTGATCTAATAGTTCACAGCAGGG
>CM053036.1:106589067-106647995 GCA_028564925.1 Lithobates sylvaticus
GATATAGAATAGCAAAACAAAAACTCACACTGGAGTCAGCAGGCTTAATGATGAGTAATGCTAAGTGAAGGTAAGTATTGGCACATACAACCTTTAGTTGGGCAAGTTAAGGCAATAGCATAATCAAACACTCTCGGCACACAGAAGAATTGAGCTGGTAAGAAAAACATGTTTTGTTTTACTATTTCAGTTACATAAGCCCACGTTATTTCTGCTCTATTATAATTATAGGATAGACTTTGAGGCACCCCTATGCATCTCTCAAGACTATTTGCCAGCATTTGATTGACAGCTCCTCTGCATTTTATAGTCACTGTTGTGTCATCTTGCACCTTTAATGCTGCATAGGGGGTTATTTACTAAAGGCAAATCCACTTTGCACTACAAGTACACTTGGAAGTGCAGTCGCTGTAGATCCGAGGGGAACTTGCAAGGAAAATAAAAAACAGCATTTTTGCCTTTACATGATTAAATGATAAAATCAGCAGAGCTTCCCCTCATTTTAGATCTTCCCCTCAGATTTACAGTGGCTGCACTTCCAAGTGCATTTGCAGTGCAGAATAGATTTTCCTTTAGTAAATCAACCCCATAGTCTCAGAAAATGACACAAGAATTCATTTTCATGGCCTGCTTAACCAGGAAAAAAAATTAAGTTCCAAAGATGCAGCTGATACTTTTTTGTCCCCATGTTGTGTAAAGTTGGTCCACACTTCTATAGTATTTGGTCACAAACTGGTTTTGTTTTGATAGTAAAATATGTTCATAGAATGTCGCCAGCAAAATCTTATGACATCCACATGTGAAAGTATGTGAATACACAATGTTTCTGAGTCTACAGTCCCACTGGTGAAAGAGAGCACTATGTAAAACTGAACAAAGGAGATAGAAGACTACTAAGATTTAAAACACTATGGGGGAGATTTACTAAAACCGGTGCACACAGAATATGGTACACCTGTTCATAGTAACCAGTCAGCTTCTAGGTTTCATTGGCAAAGCTTAATTGAACAAGCTGAAGTTAGAAGCTGATTGGTTACTATGCACAGCTGCACCAGATTCTGGCTGTTCCAGTTTTAGTAAATCTCCCTAAGATTTACACATTTGGGTTATAACAATCTACTCAGTTGGGGAAAATTTTTTGTTATATACAACCTCATCTGGTATGTATTTGGGTATTATGTGACCTCACGTTAATTTCGATTTTTGTTTAAATCAACCTGATAACAATTTTTTGGTGATTACTGATAAGTGCAGTGGGTCATTATTTGTGCCCACAATGGTCATATGCACATGCCTTCTATAGTATGCTGCATGGTATCAGGTATTAGAGTGAACGTTAGCATTCTATTCTAAGAAAACGATAAAAATATAAAATGATTACATCTCCAATCCTATTACTAAATTTACATTGCAAACATGGCGTGTATAAAACGTATAAAATAGTTATATTTTGTGATTTAATATCACCCTGTCTTAAAGCATTATACTGCCAATAATTAGGCCAAGGATTTTCTTTTCAGTGTTGGTAATTAGCAGCTATAATTTGGCACATTGCAGGATGTACCACTAAACAGACACCAATATTGCAAATCAAAACTCATATTCCTTCACATATAAATAATATATAATAAATAATTATATAATAAATAATTTTCATACTGAAATGTCATGGTCAGTAATCCTATCACTACCATTTGAAAATAAAGTTTGCATACAAATACAGGACATTTGTAACATTTAAAAGCTTGTCCTCCAGTAGTAAGTTATTTTTCTTTTCACAGAGAGATGTAAATACTTCTGTCAACACTGTTGAGGATTCTAGAATTAATACAAAATTTTTAAACACTGTCTATGATGCCTTATTAAATACTGTAAGTATGAGCATTTTAAAATTTCAGTTTTTTTGTACCGTTACATTTACTGACTAGATATTTTCCTGGGATGGGAAGCTTAGCCAGTACCTGCTGCAGAATTCATCTGTGTGAATCTATGTAACTGCATGTACAATTAAAATATATACTGAGCCCTGGACCTGTGCAGTAGTACAGAAATGTGGCCTTGCCCCAGTAGCATTGACAGCTGGAACAGACATACAGGATATGCTACAGTGCCTTGAAAAGTATTCACCCCTCTTGGCATTTTTCGTCAACCTGGAATTAACATGGATAGTTTGAGGATATAAAAGGTATACAAGAATGTAAGTGACTATGCGCATAACCTAAGTGATCTAACAACACATTGTTAATAAATAATAAATCACAGAACCATATATCTAATGTTTCAACAATAAATAAATATGCAATATATAAAGTGAATAAGGTTCGATAATAATATATATATAAATGCTGGGTACACAATAACTATATGTGGTGCTGGCCACTATATATATATATAAAGTGCCAATAAAGTGCAAATCTTGGATATGAATAAAATCGTGCAAAAATCGTGCAAAAATTTGTGCGAAAATCGTGCAAAAAATACTCCAATGCAAAAAATGTGTGCAATAATGGAAATGTCCAACATGTGCAAGAAATTGGTGCAATATAAGAAATGTCCACCATGTATATATTCTTAGGTGACACGTTCAGAGTAGTCAGGTATGAGGTAGCAATCCAATTTTGAGCTCTCAATGCCCTTACCTTATAGGAATAAGGAAAATGCCTTATTCAATTGTGTCAATCATGTCCCCACTTCCATCCATACGAATCGATCAATCCAACGATGTTAATTTGATATAAGAGCTGAACATCCCCTTGAACTCAATAATAGGATCCACATGCAAAAATAAAGGGGCTCCAATAGTGCATTACCAAAATAACATGCTGCTTATTAAAAAAATTGGCTGCTTACATTAAAATAGTAGAAAATAGGCCAGACATAGAGTACAACGGCGTTCCACGCCACTTCATATGCTACTTCCGGTCCGCGGCATCTAATTCCGGTTCGCCGTGACGGCTTCCGGTTCACAGTGTCTACTTCCCGTTACGTCCTACACGTTACGTCACCTCGTGACTTCCTCAGGGACTTCCTTAAGAATATATACATGGTGGACATTTTTTTATATTGCACCAATTTCTTGCACATGTTGGACATTTCCATTATTGCACACATTTTTTGCATTGGAGTTTTTTTTGCACGATTTTTGCACAAATTTTTGCACGATCTTTGCACGATTTTATTCATATCCAGGATTTGCACTTTATTGGCACTTTATATATATATAGTGGTCAGCACCACATATATTTATTGTGTACCCAGCATTTATATATATTATTATTGAACCTTATTCACTTAAACATTAGATATATGGTTCTGTGATTTATTATTTATTAACAATGTGTTGTTAGATCACTTAGGTTATGCGCACAGTCACTTACATTCTTGTATACCTTTTATGCTTTTATGTGATTTGTGTTCACTATTAGACAGTGCAGCTTTCCCACATTTTTATAGTTTTAGTTATATTAGTAGCGCAGAAGTCCTTTTATCATTTATAGTTTGAGGATTTGCATCATTTAATTTACAGAACATGCCCACAACTTTGAAGATGTTTTTTTTTTTTTTTTTTTTATTGTGAAGCAAACAACAAATAGGACAAAATAACAGAAAAAGTCAATGTGCATAACTATTCACCCCCCTAAAGTCAATACTTTGTAAAGCCACCTTTTGCGGCTATCGCAGCTACAAGTTGCTTTGGATAAGTCTCTATGAGCTTGCCACATCTTACCACTGGGATTTTTGCCCATTCCTCCTTGCAAAACTGCTCCAGTTCCTTCAAGTTGCATGGTTTGTGCTTGTGAACAGCAATCGTTAAGTCTGACCACAGATTTTCTATTGGATTGAGATCTGGGCTTTGACTAGGCCATTCCAACACATTTACATTTTTCCCCTTAAACCACTCAA
This sequence comes from Lithobates sylvaticus, assembly GCA_028564925.1. Classification (NCBI taxonomy): domain Eukaryota; kingdom Metazoa; phylum Chordata; class Amphibia; order Anura; family Ranidae; genus Lithobates; species Lithobates sylvaticus. The sequence continues at coordinate 106,592,971 of CM053036.1, forward strand.
GTGTTGCTTTAGCAGTGTGTTTTTGGTGATTGCCCTGCTGGAAGGTGAACCTCCGTCCTAGCCTCACATCACAAACTGAGTGGTACAGGTTTTGATCAAGAATATCCCTGTATTTAGCACCATCCATCTTTCCCTCAACTCTGACCAGTTTCCCAGTCCCGACTGCTGAAAAACATCTCCCCACAGCATGATGCTGCCACCAATATGTTTAACTGTGGGGATGGTGTTCTTTGGGTGATGTGATGTGTTGGGTTTGCGCCAGACATAGCGTTTTCTTTGATGGCCAAAAAGTTCAATTTTAGTCTTATCAGACCGGAGCACCTTCCTCCATACATTTTGGGAGTCTCCCACGTGCCTTTTTCGAAAATATAAAACGTGCCATTTTGTTTTTTGATGAAAATAATGTCTTTCTTCTGGCCACTCTGCCATAAAGCCCAACTCTATGCAGCATAGGGCTTATTGTCGTCCTATGTACAGATACTCCAGTCTCTGCTGTGGAACTCTGCAGCTCCTCCAGGGTTACCTTAGGTCTCTGTGCTGCCTCTCTGATTAATGTCCTCCTTGCCCGGTCTGTGAGTTTTGGTGTGCGGCCATCTCTTGGCAGGTTTGCTGTGCCATGTTCTTTCCATTTGGTTATGATATATTTGATGGTGCTCCTAGGGATCATCAGAGATTTGGATATTTTTTATAACCTACCCTTGACTTGTACTTCTCAACAACATTGTCCCTTACTTGTTTGGGGAGTTCTTTGGTCTTCATGGCAGTGTTTGGTTAGTGGTGCCTCTTGCTTAGGTGTTGCAGCCTCTGGGGCCTTTCAAAAAGGTGTGTATATGACAGATCATGTGACACTTAGATTGCACACAGGTGGACATCATTAATTATGTGACTTCTGAAGGTAATTGGTTACACCAGAGCTTTTTATGGGCTTCTTAATGTGGTTGTAAACTCTCCCCCACAACTTTGTCCCATGTAAATCAGCCTTAAAAAACCCTAATGAACACTGCTTGTAGATATCTCCTTACTTGCTTAGTATTATTGTAATCCTTTTTGTTCTTTAGAATGATGTCACTGAGCATGCCCATATCTCCCCTGATAAACTCTGTGTGCTTGTCTGTCTATTGTCAGGACTTCCTACTGCATAACACTGAAATCCCAGGAGACTACATAATCACTCAGAGCTTCCTACTACACCCCATGTGACCATGTGACATCACATGGAGTGTAAACCTGGGCATCAGACAGCATAACTGCTGCAGTAACAGCTGAAGCTGATAAGACTGACAGAGGCAAACACTAGATAATCGGCACAAGTAAATACTATGAAATAAAACAAGTCAGCTATGAGCAGGGAGGCAGGGTTGCCATAGAAACGTTGGATTGAGAATGGGGCTTGGTTAACAGTACAGGAAGTGCTCTGCTCAATGTAAGGGCGGAAATACACTCTTCTGTGGACTTAGAAAACAATACTTAAGATGGCGCTGCCTTACCCCTGGAAACAAGTTTTTTAAAGTTTCTTTAAACAGTAAGTAATTTGCGATTTGGGCTGGATTAGAGTGGCTATAGATTGATAATTACTTATTATAATGGACAAAATGAAAAGAAGCATCAGAGTGGGAGAGTTTACTTCCTCTTTAACAAAAGGTGTGAATACATAGGCACATTCCAATTTTCATTTTTTTATTTCTGAAAAATAGTTTTATGTATATATTTTTCTAATTTTACTCAAAAAACTTCACCAACTTAGACTATTGTGTTCTGATCCATCACATATAATTCAGATAAAAAACATGGAACTAAAGGCTGTAATGTAACAAAATAGGTAAAAAGCCAAGTGGGGTGAATACTTTTGCAAGGCACTGTATGTGATAATTATGATTATGGATCATTTACCCTAAATTGAATGATCCTCATTACAATATAGTGTGTGTGGAGTAAAAACATAAACCCCCCTATTAGCTCAAAGTACTAACACCCTTATCTTCATGCCAAGGCTTACAACAATCCATTATTAGTGAAGTAGGGTTTGTGTAAACGGTAACTGGCAATATATTGATATAACATAGCATATATTGTACATTCATTTCTGCAGTATATTGACCTTTTTTACTGTATTTATGTTGCTGTAATTTTTGTAATTTACTTTGGGGATGCATTTTCACTTACGTTACTCTATACTAGTAGATCTAGGGATATAGGCAGATAAAGGATCTGCAAATATCAAATTTTCCTGTCAAGTTACAATTTCTTCCACCCCTCCTACCTACCAAGTTTGGCTGGTAATTTAATGTGATGGACGGTATAATTGACCACCCTAGGAGAAGGTGACTTCAAGCTCAACTTTTAACAGGAAGTTTAGGATTTTCATATAATGTCAGCTGTCTGTGCCTCTAGATCTACTGTTTATTCTGGCATATAGCTTTTACTGAATGTAACTTTGCTTACATATATTTGCATCATGTGCTTACTTCGACTTATCATGTGATTTCCTGACTGCCAAAGCCATTTTTTTTACCAGGCTCAAGATATCCAGAAAACAGTGCTAAAAGGGATTATTAACAGTCTTTTAAGAGAATGGAAAGGGTAAGATAAGTTCACTGTCTATTCCTTAAAATAAAACATTATGATTTTTTTTAGCTGCCTTCTTGTGGTTATTAAATTATAGATATAGCCATACGTTTTAATAAGTAGTAATGGTAGGAATGGTATAAACTCCTGTCTTTTTTCCTACATCAGACATTTTTCCCATCAATTTCTATTCCAAAGGCACAATAAAAAAGTGAGAAGAAAAGCCCTCTTGGACAGTAATCAATGCAACAGGGGTTCTCATTGATACATTTCCCCCTTTAGATTTGAAAAAAAAAAATGTTATTGGAGAAGGGTTAGTCCCCCTGCAAGGTTTATCGTAGTTGATGCAGTTTACACCCATTTCTCCACAGTTTGTGTCGTAATGTCACAGAGATAAAAAGTGCCATTACTAAATCCTATATCCCACTGAGATGGAAAGACCCCACTCCCTCACTATTTCCATGTGGATGCAGAAAGTAGTAGAAATCAGGTCTATGGAGAATGTGGTACTTTCTTCCCACATTAAACAAAAAACATATAAAAAAACTTATAAAAAGAAAAACATGGTTCTTCCTGTTCTCAGAAGAGAGCAAGGCCCTCTTTCATTGGGAACCATAGATGCAGGAGACTCGCCTAGAGGTCCACCCAAGGACTCCCTATTGATTCAGTATGCATATATAATTTTTATCATTGAGAAATCTGTAAACTAAGTTCTGCTCTGTGAGTTTAAAATAAAGAATTAGCAAAAAAAAAAAAAAGGACTGTTACTGACAGTAAGAAGGCCCTGAAGGATGTTGTAATGCTTCCTTACGCTATTAAAACCATTTTTTTTCTTCAGTGGTCAATTAATGTCATAAATGTCTGTAAGAAAATATTGACAATGAAGAAGTTACTTTCTTTTCAATAATGGGTTTGAACCATTAAATATTTTGCTGTGCAGGACACTAACATTTCAATATGTTTTATTAGGCCAAGAACAAAGGATGACCTTCGAGCCTATTTTATTCTAACACAGGTCAGAAGATTTTGACTATTTCCTAATTTATTTAATGTTTTTTTTAGAAATCATGATGTTTTCACTGCTAACTTGTCTATAATTGTACTTTTAAGAATCCACAGTTCAGCAGCACCTCTACTTATGTAATCTACGCACATCTGCTTAGACAAATCACCACACTGTCAGACGCGGACCACAATTTGTTAATACATTGGTTCAAAAAGTAAGGACATTTCTATTATTTCAAGTCAATGTCAGTCAAGGGTTTTTGTTTGGTGGTTGGTGTGGGCAGGCCGAGTAATTAAGGTCTTTATGAATGTCCAAGCACCAGATCATTCTTGTTTCTAGTCTTTTAAACAGCTACAGGTGTTCACATTCACACAACATGCCTAAAACATTTAAAAAAATATATTTCTTGCCTTTTGGATTTTTGTTTGGAGCAGACTTCTGAGCATTTGAAATGTGGGGAAACTGCATCGGTCCTCACTGACAAAGAAAGGCACACCCCAATATCATACAACAGTGAAGTCAAGCTTCTAGATCTTTGATAATCTGATAATGACCTGATAAGGAAATTTGCTAGCACAGTACAGATGGGTAATTACTCCATAGCCCTCCTATAACATTAGAACTAAAGAGAAGTTACAGAAGATTTTTTCTGTGCTAGAAATTTTAGAAAGGAACATTTAAATGGGTGAGCGGCAATTTTAATGTGCAGCATTTCAAAGATATGCTATGGGAATGGGAATGGTTAATAAATATAAAGTTGGTGTTATTACAATTTGACTGCTAAAGTGGAAATACGCTTGAGGACAAACACCTTTGACTAGTTTCTGTATGTAATCTGTATCCAGTCCAGCAGCCAGTAGACATGCTTTATTACTAGTTACATCCACTTCTGAAGGTTAACCCACCCGAATGCCACTAGAGTCAGTTTTGGTTTCGATTTGAGCAGCCCAAGATTTGAGTTATTAGGAACCAGACATAGCAGAATGGGGTGGAAGAAGGCTAAAACACAGGCAGGCAGAGTTCTTCCTAATATTTCAAACCAGCATAGCCAATCTGTTTATAATTTCCATGGCTAAAGCAGAGGTTGACTGACTACCATTCTAGTCAAAGAGAAATAACCAACTTTGGTTGGATTTGTTGTATTGAATTACATGAAAAGCACAGATTAATGTAGAAAGGATTTACTGACTTCAGCACAATTGCTTATTTGTTTGCTAGCATTAGTAGTTCATTATACAGTTTTCTTATTTAAAGCTGATTTTTAAAGTTATTGAAAAATAATAATGAATTTGGGAGGGCTAAATTCTGTTTTTTTTTGCTAGGATGTCACCAAAGCGTTTCAAGCAATTGGTTGACCGATTGTTACAGTTTATATCCTTGCGCCTCTTTCCTGCAAAGCCTGAAGAGTTTCCATCGGTAGCAAAATGCACTTGGTGGATTCCATCTGCAACCAAAGTGCTAGCTTTGCTAAGTAAGTTAAAACAAAAATATGATTTGCTGGTCCTAGGACTGCTGCTAGTTAACATATTTGTTCTAATGTGTGTTTTCACCAAAAAGTGATTCTTTTGGTAGATGCCAACTGCTTGAATTACTCAAATTCTTACTTCCTGCAGCAATAATGAAGGGTTCCCCTTGTTGAATATTTAGTTTACATTAAAGAATAATGTACAAAAGGAGCATGACTAGTAAAGGCTAGGCATGAATTGGGTTACTCTGATAGGGAGAGACGTTCATTTTTTCTTGGTCAGGCCAGGATTTACCCATGACTTAAATAGGTTTTAATTGTACAGACCCTTTAATTATTCTTCGTCCAGGTGGTCCTGCAGTGCTTACAATTACATTTCCATATACCGGTATATGATTACCACGAGAAAAAAAAATCATACAAGTTGAAACGAATGCTTCTTATTCTTTAACCCCTTCATTTCGGGACACTTTCTCCCTCTTCTTGCCCAGGCCAATTTTCAGATTTCAGCACCGTCACACTTTGAATGGAAATTATTCATTTAGCTATCTTTTGGTGGTATTTAATCACCACTGGGCTTTACATTTTTGCTATAGAATAAAAAAATAAATAAATACCGAAAACTTTGGAAAAAAAGTTTTTCTTTGTTTCTGTTATAAAATTTTACAAATAAATACTTTTCCTCATACATTTCGGTCAAAATGTATTCTACTACATTTCTTTGGTAAAAATAACCCAAATCTGTATATTATTTAGTTTGTATAAAAGTTATAGACCATACAAACTGGTATACAGTATACATTTGAAAATTGATTAATCCTAATGTACTGATGGCCTGTCTCAATTCTTGAGGCCCTAAAATGCCAGGACAGTACAAATATCCCACAAATGACCCATTTTTGGAAAGTAGTCATAGGTATTTAGTAAGATGAATTGCAAGTTTTTTGAAGTTGTCATTTGGAAATAAATACTGTCACCAGAGTAGTACAGCGTCACCATATGACTGGTGTGGCGATGATCAGGGACACTGACTGGTGACAGTATGTAAAATAAATAAAATTCATATTTTTTTCAATTTTTTAAACATGGTTTTTCTTCATTTATTCACATGCTGTGACCAGAGCAGTACAGAGTCACCATAGTGGCACTGTACTGCTCTGGGGAGGTGATCAGGATTTTTTTTTACACTGATTCATTAAATCATTTTAATGAATGGCATTAATTTATGTGCCATTGTGTACAATCTTGATGTCTGTGATTGGCCACAGCTATCACATAGTACAGTCCTCTGTGATTGCCCTGTACCATTACTGTGACCAGTAAAGTCATATTATGTTCTCCCAGGATAATGATACTCCTTTTTTACCCCTTCTTGGCCAAAATATTATAATAGGACAGGTGGAAGGTGGTTAAAGATGAGCCTTTCTACACCTTTTGAAGATCAGACTTTCAGCCTATTGTAATTAGTTAAGTAAAAGATTTCTGACTGCACCTCACTTCTTAAATATGTACCAATGATTTTAATACACTGGCTTTTATTTAAAATTGCCATATTGTCAGCAATACCACATGGAGATTTAGCAAATGCATTCAGGACTGTAAGGATGACCATACAAAGCTGACAGTTTTCTACCTAGGCTGTCTAGTTTGCAGCAAATTTGACCATACATGGCGGATGGACAGATATGACATATGGGCAGTTAGTGCAGGTGCTGAATGGCCATATCATACACGAGACTTTGAAAATGTACATACATGTACTTATATGGTGTTTGAATGGGCACATCATTCATGTTAACTAGCTGGATATCTGTTGGACTTCATATAATCTACATGGTCACCCTGTTTTCTAAACTAGACAAATACATAGGCCTTCTGGGGAGCACTGAGGAACTAATGTTGGCCATAAATTACCTGATCCTGGTGCTAAGGCAAATATCGGGTACTGTAGGGGCATCCTCGGGAAGCCTTGAGAATGTGCGACTCTTCTCTTTTGTTACTGAGAGCAGATATGAGGATGGTCAACAGCATGTGCTCTGCTTTAGACCATTGGGTGGCTTAATGTCCTGGCACTATAGAGGAGACAAACTTTTATATTTTTTGTAGATATATACAGTATCCGTCTATGGCCAGTCTTAGACAAAGTATGCTACCAATGCCTAAATGTATATTATTGCCACTGAGATTTTGTTTTGCTCCCACAGATGCTGCAAACTCTCTTTGCAATCCACCAATTATCCCTTACACTGACTTCTATAATTCCACTTTGGATCATATTGATCTTATGGAAGACTATCAAACCTGGCAGTTTTATGGCAACACTCACAGGTGAGTATTTCAATTTAATCAGTCTTAATTTTTGCTATGATTTCCAGTTATTGTTTGTCATGGAAATATTAACAGATATAGGGGTCGATTTACAATATTTTCATCCAACATCCAAGCTTGTCATCCAAGTGTCACACAACTTTCATTATGTCATTATGTAGGGCTCTGGCAGTGCTCAACTTGTTCCTCCATGCACAAAGGAGCAGATGCTGGTGCTACTGAAGGGTTAAGGACCTTCTATGGCCCTGTCCAGCTCTCCTAGTGTAACTGCTTGTCTCCTGGAATCCCCTCCATTCTCTTGAGACTGTGCTGAGAGACACAGCAAACCTTCTGGCAATGGCATGTATTGATGTGCCATTCTAGAGGAGTTGGACTGCCTGTGCAACCTCTATAGGATCCAGGTATCGCATCATGCTACCAGTAGTGACACCAACCCTAGCCAAATGCAAAACTAGTGAAAAACAGTCAGAAAAGATGAGTAGGGGAAAAAAATGTCAATGGCCTCCACCTGTAAAACACTTGTCTCATTGTTGTCCATCTAGTGCACCTGTTGTTAATTTCATTAACACCAAAGCAGCTGAAACTGATTAACAACCCCCTCTGCTACTTAACTGACCAGATCAATATCCCAGGAGTTTAAGCCTAGGTTTACACTGTAGCGATGCGGGAACCAGTGCGATTACAGCGCCAGTTACCGCATCGGATCTCTCCCGCAAGCAGTTCACACTGCCCTCTGCGAACCACTGCGGGTGTCAATACAATGTTAATGACACCCCCATAATGATTCACAGATCACAGTGCAAACTGTGAAATCGCACAGGAATCAGATTGCATGGGTGAGAACAAAAAAAAGTCCCTGCACTATTTTCCTGCGAATCCAATGTGAGTTCAGCCATTCAACTGTATGGCTGAACTTGCATTGCACAGACATTGCATGCATTCGTGACCGCAGTGTGGGTGCGAATCACATGCAATGTCTATGTCCGCACAAGTGTGAACCCAGGCTCACTGACTTGATGCTATACTCTGATTAAAAAGTGTTCCTTTAATTTTTTTGAGCAGCTTATTTTGTAATAATCCAGCACACCCGCACTTCATCTAATTGTGCATTGAGACTCATTAAAGCCTAATTTCAGGCACAAGGTTTTTTTTTTACTTTTGAAAACCTTTTAATATTTGCTACAAATGTTACTTTTCAACAGTCCATAATACCTAGTACAAGGTCTAAACAGAAATGTAATTGGCAAAAATATGATAGATTTTTTATGCAGAACACAACGATACTGTTCGACAATGCTAATTAAGGTTTGGGTATAACATTTACAATCCATTTATGTTTTGTAGGTTTTCATTTTGTCAGTTTCCTTTTGTCCTATCCATTGCTGCAAAAAAAGTAATCATTCAGAAGGACTCCGAGCAACAGATGATCAGCATTGCAAGAGTAAGTCAGTCTTTGTTAGTCTAAAGCCCCATACACACGGTCGGACCGTGGACCAACTTTCCCTTGGACTTTTGTCCAAAGGGCGTTGGCCCTCAAGTTGGTACTGCATACACACGGTCGGACTTTTGAGACAACCAACACGAACGTAGTGACGTTTCAACGTACTGACGACACTTCAAAAGAGGACGTTCGAATACTCCAGCGCCACCTTTGGTCAACTTCTATATTGTTGTCTGATCTTTTGCATTGGTTCTGAGCATGCGTGTTTGTACTGTGGACAAAAGTCAGTTGGTACTGCATACACACGTTCGGACTTTGGTCCTTCGGACTTTTGTTGGCAGAAAGTTGGTCCGTTCGCACAGCCAACAAAAGTCCGATGCAACCTGGAAAAAGTTGGTCCGATGGAGCGTACACACGGTCGGATGTTGGTCCAAACCACCTAATTTGCATGTTGGTTGTCAAAAAGTCCGACCGTGTGTACGGGGCTTTATATGTAATTTTGTAAGACTTTAGAGCCCAAACCATTTTTCTATGGTTCATTGGTGAGCTATAGTGCTATTCATTTTGAATAGTAACTCTACAACACACCTACATTGCAATGCCTAATGTACTACCTTACGTTGAAGTTCACTGCTTTACCGAAAATGCAGCAGGTACATTTATAAATCCATTTTCATTTGACAGCTAATTCAAATCAATAGGCTGCCTTAATTTAATGTGTTAATGACGTTTTGTTATATGTACCGCAGCGGATTGCCCTGGGGTAAATGGCTTCTTTAAAAAATGCAATTCCATTTCTTACAATCAGTGACTATAAAATACTGAAGCAAAGTTAAAGTTGAACTACAGTGGAACCACGGTTTACGAGTAACGCGGTTAACGAGCATTTTAAAAAAAGACGGGCTACTTTTTTTTTTTTAAATTCTGAGTGTTGTCTCGCAAGACGAGCAGAATTCAAGCTAATAGGGCCTGCAGTACCACATTTGGGCGCCGCAGTCGAGAAGAGCCGAACTATGCCGATTACAGCCGATCAGCGCCGTTCGGCAATGCTCTGAAAGGCGCGGAAATACTCAGTTTCCGAGCCTTTCCAAGGTTTGCCAAGGTCAGCCGAAGTGTCCTCGGGCCTTTCTGGCCATTTATGAGGCTCTCCGGCGCCCCCCCCCCACCCCTGGCTGCATGCGGTATTGCATGCCATTGAAGTCAATGCGGAACTAATTATTTTCGTTTCCATTGACTTCAATGGGGAAACTCGCTTTAATATGCGAGTACTTTGGATTACGAGCATTCTCCTGGAGCGAACTATGCTCGTAATCCGAGGTTCCACTGTATAGGCAAAACTTTTCTTTTCTATTTTGGATAGAGCAAGGCCTGTCAGATTTTTTTGCCATCTATGTCTCATTGCAGAGTTTTACCTTCACTTCTTGCCCCATAGCCAAACAGGAAGTAAGGAAATCACTACAAATTAAGAGAATTCCTTGGGGATCCCCAGGTCACCTGAACTAGTGTCCCCATTGGAAGATTTCCCCTCCATTATTTTTCTGGAGACAACACAAAATTTGGGATTTTCTTTTACTTTCACTTTCAATGATAATGGTAAACAGGACAAATAGAGAGGGTGAATCTCCATAACGGGGAGCACAGACAGCAATAAAAACTGATAAATATTCTAATCCCTCTCTATCCAAAACTAAAAAAAGTTTTGCCTTTAGTTATACTTTAAATTCATAAAAGCTCTCTATTTCTTAACTTTTAAAGTTAATCGCTCATCCGTTATTTCAAGTTTGTAGCTTAATAAATTCTTTACTTAGTTATCAAGTGGGGGGAAAAGTTCCAATTTTCAAAACACCTTTTGTATTTTTTATTTAGAAATTTCTGAGTGGCAAAGAAGGGGCATGCACCTGCCTTGGGCACAGTTTATAACAGGTTGACATTTATATAGCTATCTCTGTGCCTAAGGGCCCTTTCACATAGGCGTTCAGTCTGGAATCCATCTGTCAGTTTTTCAGACGGATCCAGACTGAACCACAATGTATGTCTTTAGGCGGGCGGACGTAAATAGATGTAACCTGAATCCTTGTTTATCAGCTGATGATGCCTGTATGAAAGGGTCCTATGATATACAGTAAATCCTTGGATTGCAAGCATAATTCGTTATGGAAACATGCTTAAAATCCAAAGCACTCGTATATCAAATTTTTCCATAAAAAATTATGGAATCTCAGATGATTCGTTCCACAACCATTTATTCAAAAAATCCTTCAGTTTATAGGCCATATAAAAAGAATATAGCAATGTGACAGGTTGTGTAGCCATAAATGTCCATTCACAAAGGGCAGCCTCCATAAGGGGATTAGAAGCAAAATCCAGCAGGAGCTACAGAGTATAAAAGAGAAGAGAGGCACCTCTAAGTGTAGCAATATGGTTAGATTTATTGAAGGTACAACATTTAGTAACTCACATGGTTGATGATTAAAAGAGGCACATCTAAGTATGCAGGCATCCGGGGTAAATCTGTCCACATAGACCGTCCTCCACACTACCGGCTCTCACCGCTGTCCCTCTGCATTTATGACCCAGAAGGCTACCCTGCAGTAGAGCGATCTGAAAGCGAGGCTTGAACAGTTTGTGGAGCGCAGTGTGGAATTGATGACGTCGATGGCGGTGCGGAGGACGGTCTACCTGGACAGCTTTCCCCCAGACGCCTGCATACTTAGATGTGCCTGTTTTAATCATCAACCATGTGAGCTGCTAAATGTTGGACCTTCATTAAATGTAACCATATTGCTACACTTAGAGGCACCTCTCTTCTCTTTTACAGTATACTCGTTTGTGACGTGATGCTACTTGTATATCAAGACATCGCTTGTTTATCAAGTCATAATTTATGAAAAAATTAGTTTGTCTTGCAAAACACCCTAAAACCAAGTCACTCTCAATCCAAGGTTTTACTGTACTCCCATTTCTTAATTTTTTTCTACCAAACAACTTCTGCTTTTGGAATAGCAAGCCCTCCGATTGGACCGTGTGTGCTTTTTTTTTACTTTTTGCTCCAGCAAGCAGAAGCTGCTCAGAAAGTTCCATGAAACTTACCTATGTCAGCCTCAGATTCCGAGAGGCCTGAGCTACCTTCAAGAGTAGTGATGATCTAATCATTAGAATCAGCGATGCTTAAATTTTTTGATACTCTTTTGATCTAATGAGAGTCAGCCAGTTAAGAAATCTGAGCATGATTTATGAAATGTGGGATTCTCTACTGATAAGACAAATCTGTATTCATACATTGTACACAGCAGAAAAAATAGCTAAAAATGGCAGGTTTTCCTATTTGTAATTCAATTGCTCATCGCAAAACAACTGACAGACTACTGCGGAAAGAAATGAGCTTTGTATTGTTTTTTAAAAATATGTTTTTAGAAAACCTATTAACAAATGTGATACATTTTAAACATATCCAATGCCATTTGTGATCCCCATTATAAACAAATTAATTTAAACAAGAACTTCACCCCCCCCCCCCCTATTAACCCCCCTGGCTGTATTCCCGAGTCTGGCTCGGGGTGGAATTTCAGTACCATTAGCGGTAACCCCGAGCCAGACTCGGGATCGCATTGCAGGATACAAGGGAAGTTACTTACCTTGTCCCCTGGATCCTGCGATGTCTCCCCGCTATGTGTGCCAGCTCCTCCGCTCGATTCACACAGTGCCGAGTACCGCCGAGCTCCGTTCCCTGCGACGTGGCGATGCACGGAAGCGGAGATCGGCGCCAAATTCAAAAAAGTTAAAACACACAATACACATACAGTACTGTAATCTTACAGGTTACAGTACTGTATAAAACAATTACACATCCCCTTTGTCCCTAGTGGTCTGTCCAGTGCCCTGCATGTAGTTTTATATTATAAATACAGTTTTTTTCTGCCTGGAATGTGGAGATTGTCCATAGCAACCAAAAAGTGTCCCTTTATGTCAAAAGTGGTTTTAGACCAGCTAGAAAACAGCGATAATAAATTAGAATCACTTGTAGAATTGTACGATAGCGATTTGTGGGGAAATTCGTCATCAAACACTAAATCTAATGACAGCGACAATTCTGCAACTGAGCAAATTTCGGTGTTTTTGATTTGATTACATTATTGAATAATTTTTATAGTTATTTATTATATTATAATTTATGATTTTGTGTTTCAAACTTTATCATACCCGGGATGTCTACTAGACTCTGGTTTGGACAGATTTAAGTGAGTTATTCCTAAGAATTGCAGGCCTACAATATAAAATGCCAAATTTCCATGCAAAATAATTGTACCGCTTTTGGTACAAAATTCCTGACATAATCATACCGCCAGGGAGGTTAATGGCACAATGAAAAAAGCAAAGTGCTGTAACGTGTAGCATCCAGATACACTCGTTATTATTTAAAGGACCCATTTTAACAAAAACCTTCCCATAAGATTAAGATGTGCCTCAGCATGAAATGATACATCTTTGCCTCTCCCCCAGCAACTTCATAACAGTATATAGGTGACGCGAACAGTACCACACAGAGAGCAAATAGACACTTCCAGGAGAGGAGTGGGGTATAATGTGCAAAGAGGGAAGGAGCAGTGCTAGGGAATAGACTCTTTCTGAAGTAGTCACATTTTCTAGTAAGTTAAAAGGCACATTGCAAGTGATTAAAAAAAAATTTCTATCAAGAAAAAACACTGAATGTACTCATTGAAAATACTTGATATTTGTGCAGTTACCTGCAGTTTTTTTTTTTATTAGGTTGGTGGCAGGGCCTCCAACCAAAAATAAAATTGGGTATAGTAGATTTCTGGAAATAAAAATCTAATTATTTCTTAACTTGTCTTTTATTTCTGCAGCAAAGCCTGGTGGATAAAGTAGCTAGGCGGCAAAAGCCAGATATGAATATGTTGTTTCTTAATATTAAAGTGAGACGGCTACAATTGGTCAGTGATTCGCTTGACGAGGTATTATTTTTGAATAACACTATCCTTGGTTAGATAAATTGACAGGAGCTCAGATTTTAATACTATTGTTCACAAACTAAGCCAAAAAAAGCATTGTGTGCCCAACTACTGTGTGACTTAGCTATTATTATTATTTATATGAACAAGATACTGCAATAACCATTTAGCCATTTCAGCCCAGGAAGATTTGGCTGCTGAATGACCGGACCATTTTTTTTCACTGTGCTGCTTTAACTGACAATTGCACGGTCGTGTGACGTTGTACCCAAACAAAATTTACTTCTTTTTTTTCCCACAAATAGAGCTTTCTTTTGGTGGTATTTGATCACCTCTGCGGTTTTTATTTTTTGCGCTATAAACAAAAAAAGAGCAACAATTTTGAAAAAAACACAATATTTTGTACTTTTTGCTATAATAAATATCCCCATTTTTTTTTTTTGTTTTAAAGCAAATTTTTTCTCAGTTTAGGCCGATATGTATTCTTTTTTTTTGGTAAAAATGGCAATAAGTGTATATTGATTGGTTTGCACAAAAGTTATACCGTCTACAAAATAGGGGATAGATTTATAGCACTTTTATTATTATTATTTTTTTTACTAGTAATGGTGGCGATCTGCTATTTTTATCGTGACTGAGACATTATGGCGAACACATCGGACAATTTTGACACATTTTTGGGACCATTGGCATTTATACAGCGAACAGTGCTATAAAAATGCATTGATTACGGTAAAAATTGTCACTGGCAGTGAAGGGGTTAACACTAGGGGGTAATCAAGGGGTTAACTGTGTTGTCTGGTAGGTGATTCTAACCGTAGGAAGTGACAGGTCGTGGTTCCTAGCTAATAAGGAACACACAATCTGTCACTCCTCTCAGAACAGAACAGGGAGTTGTGTGTTTATACACACACTTCTGTGTTCTGTCTCTCGTGCTCGCGATCGCTCATGGCCGCCGGTCATCGTGTCCTTCGGCCACGAGCATCGGCATCCCGCTGTGCAGCGGGCGAGTGCGTGCTTGCTATCCCGATCCCGTGAGCCGACGTATAGCTACGACGGTTCATGGGATCGTCCCGACCTGCCGCAGTAAAATGATGGTGGCTGGTCGGCAAGCGGTTAAAGCAGTATTAAACCCAAAAGAAAACATTTATTATTGCAGCTTACCAATTCTTAGATTTGATGGCTGTATTATTCCTTTTTTAGACTTTCTTCTATTTTCATCTGGTGATCTAGCCAGTAAGTCTGTTGTTTTTCAAAAAAAAGGCTCTCTTGTAGTTACAGGGATGAGGCAGATCATATAACACTGGCAGGGGTGCTTAAAATGACCAGCTTTTATTTATGTAAACCCTTATCCCAAAATAAAAAGAAAAAAGTGTTACTGTAACTGCTGAAAAAGTTTTAGCTGAAGTCTGGTTACAATTTATTAGTGTATTTACTGTAAATCTGTTACTACATCTAAAGCTGGCAACACATTATACAATCTTCTTGTACAATTTTCCATTAGATTTACCAAAACCATATAATATAAGGTCCACCTAAACACTTTCAAATTGTATGCAATCAGGCAGGCCCTTGCACTACATAATTAAAGTTAAGTCTAAAGGAAATTGAACAAAAAAATTGGATAATGTGTAGCCAGCTTAACACTCCCCCTCTCCCCAGACTGGCAATGCTTCTGTCTAAAGGTTTCACTGTGCTCCTTCATCCAGAGTGGGGGCACTCTAATACATGAGGTGTGTTACTGGCCAGATCACCAAGTGAAGAGAAAGGGGGGAAAAAAGCCTAAAACAGAAAACAAATGCAGCCACCACATCTGATGATTGGTAAGCTGCAATATATTACATTTTTGGTTGTGAGTTTAATACCACTTTAACATTGGGGGTTATTTACTAAAGGCAAATCCACTTTGCACTACAAGTGAAAACTACAAGTGCAAAGTGCACTTTAAATTGCACTAAAAGTGCACTCGCAAGTGCAGTCTCTGTAGATCTGAGGGGGACATGCAAGGAAAATAAAAAACAGCATTTTAGTTTGCACATGATTGGATGATAAAATCAGCAGAGCTTCCCCGCATTTCAGATCTAACCCTCAGATTTACAACGACTGCACTTCCAAGTGCACTTTCAGTGCAATTTCAAGTGCACTTTGCACTTGTAGTTTTAACTTGTAGTGCAAAGTGGATTTGACTTTCGTAAATAACCCCCATTATGTCAGAACAAAGTTCAATATGTGTTAGGCCTTGACATTCAAATTTATTGATTGGCCAATCCAATGAATGCTGTCAGGTCACAACAGTTACTTCTGATTGGTTGGCATGGCTTACTACACTTTCAACATTGCTTCTAGCTTTGTTGAAAAAGTGAAACATTCCTGCTTTATCTAATAACTTCCGTAATCGTGTGCAAATAATAAACAACTTACAGTATGCTTCGTGTCACTTACCTATATATACCTAAACCTAATTCTAAATAAGCTGCTACAGCGAATCAGTGCTAAATAAATATATATATATATATATACAGTATAGAAAGTTGGAAAATGCAGTGCTGCAATGAAAAGTCTATACTATAATAAAAAAATAAAACAATTCTAATTAAAACCATGTGAAACCATGCGAAACAATACATGAAAAAAAAAGTCCATAAAGTGAACAGGATTATTCAATTTGTGGCTTTTCTTCTCTTTATTTGCCAGTGAAATTGTCCTCAGAAATGCTTGTGATCCCACATTCATAAAAGTATATTTCCTTAAAGTGATATTAAAGTCTTTTTTTGCTGTGTGCAGTTGTTTTGCACAGAGCAGCCCGGATCCTCCTCTTCTCTGGTCCCTCGGCGGAGCTCCTGGCTCCTCCCTCCTGCCGAGTTCTCCCATAGCAAGCAGCTAGCTATGGGGGCACCTGAGCTGAGCCGTTGCTCTGTGTGTACACTCAGACACTGAGCCATGGCTTGGCCACGCCCCCTCTCTCTTCTCATTGGCTCACTGATTTTGTTGACATCAGCGGGTGGCAGTGGCGCCCGCTGCTGTCTCAGCCAATGAGGAGGGATAGTCCCGGACAGCCGAGTCTCTCATGCAACATCACTGGATGAGATTGGGGCTCAGGTAAGTGTTAGGGGGGCTGAGGAGGGCTGCTACACCCAGAATGTTTTTTTTTTATCTTAATGCATAGAATGCATTAAGATAAAAAACCTTTTGCCTTTAGAACCACTTTAACCAAAATGTCCCAACCAGCTGGAAAAACCCCCCCGGTTAGATCTCTTCTGTTAGGCTTTGTTTACACACACAGTAGAGTTTACTGCCCCTGAAAAGGGATCCGGGGTGGACAGTTGGCTCACAAGCTATATGTTGCCCTCCTGAACCCCTGTTTTAACCATTAAAAGCCTGCTGTACTATGTGAGCATGTGGTACAATGCAGCAGCTTTTTCAATTATCACAAAGGTATAAGAGATTTTGGTGTAGCACTGCAGTTTCTAGTTTTGTTATACGTATATATTTCATATGTTTTACTAAGCCCATATTTTCTGTAAACTGATAAAAAATAACTTTGATATAATCTGTTTAGGGGTAACACTGCCTTGTTTTTCCAGCTCACAAGAAAACGGGCAGACCTGAAGAAAAAGCTGAAGGTTACTTTTGTTGGGGAAGCTGGTCTTGACATGGGTGGCCTGACTAAGGAGTGGTTTCTCCTGCTAATCAGACAAATTTTCCATCCTGACTATGGTAAGTCCAGGACTACTTTTTAGTGTCCTAACAGGGAGAAATCCCTTATATTTCAATGGCTAGACAAAGAAGGCTGAAGTGATTTGTGTGCCAAAAAATATCAAAGTGCAAATAGTGCAATATAAATATATGCAAAACATGCAAAAGTACCTGTGCAGTAAAATGAATGATTTCAAGCAAAGTGCAAATCAGTCCTTTAACCACCTCAGTACAGTGCATTTTTACCCCCTTCCTGCCAAAGCCATTTTTCAGCTTTCAGCACTGTCACTTTGAATGACAATTGCGCGGTCATACAACACTGTAACCAAATGAAATTGTTATCATTTTTGTCCCCACAAATAGAGCTTTCTTTTGGTGGTATTTGATCACCTCTGCGGTTTTTATTTTTTTGCGCTATAAACAAAAGAAGAGGGACAAGTTTAAAAAAAAACAATATTTTTTACTTTTTGCTATACTAAATATCCCCAAAAAATATATATAAAAAAAAACATTTTTTTTCCTCAGTTTAGGCCGATGCGTATTCTTCTACATATTTTTGGTAAAAAAAAAATCGCAATAAGCGTATATTGATTGGTTTGCACAAAAGTTATAGTGTCTACAAAATAGAGGATAGATTTATAGCATTTTTATTATTATTATTTTTTTTAACTAGTAATGGCGGCGATCTGCGATTTTTATCGTGACTGCGATATTGCGGCGGACATATCGGACACTTTTGACACATTTTTGGGACCATTCACATTTATACAGCGATCCGTGCTAAAAAAAATGCATTGATTACTGTATAAATGTGACTAGCAGGGAAGGGGTTAACACTAGGGGGCGCTGAAGGGGTTAATATGTTCCCTGGAAGTAATTCTAACTGTAGGGGGAGGGGATTGACAAGGGGAGGAGACCGATCGGTGTTTCTCTGTATTGAGAACACACCATCGGTCTCCTTTCCTCTGACAGGACCGTGGATCTGTGTGTTTACATACACAGATCCACGGTCCTGCTGTGTTACCGGGCAATTGCAGGTGCCGGGCACGCGCATCGGGTGCCCAGTGACACGGCGGGCACCTGGAGGGCCGGGAAGGGGAGGGCGTCTCATATGATGCCCTCCTGCCCTGAGAGCTGCGCCGCCTGGCCGTCAATTGACAGCCGGTGGTCGCAAAGCAGTTAAACTACAGCAGTTAAACTTCAGTAGTTACCAGGAGAAAATACATAGAAATGGAAATGCTAACCATCAATCTTTAATCAGTGATTCAGTGATTCTTACTTCAGGCAGTAAACTCCACCACCACCAGTCACCCCAATAGAAAAAACGGAGTTGATGTAGCCATTTAACTGAATAAGATGGTCAAAAAACACTTTATTTAAAAAACACTAATTCAATCCAACACTTTGTATCTTCAACTGCAGGGTTTAGGGCATATTATTCCTCAGTAAAGCTCAGTAAAGCTAATATTGGTTCAGCTTGGGCCATTGTAATTATTATGTGCCAAACCTGGCTGATCTCTTTTGAAGCTGGGATGGCCACAAATTCCAGGTCCCATGCCAAGCAGCTGCCCTGCTGCATAGCAAATATGGGGAGGAGGGGAGTTCACTCACTTGGCACAGGTGCCATTCACAGAATACTTTGCATTTTCTCAATGAATGCAAGGCATTCTATGATTGGACAAGATGGAGGGGCGGTGATGTCAAAATCTCAACCTTGTTCAATCAGAGATCATTATTTACTTGAGGTATTTGTTTAGCCCTGACTATTTACACAGAGCTTTACATTAATTGTCCCTTCCCTCAAGGAGACTACAATCTAAGGTCCCTAACTCACATGCATACTAGGGCAATTTAAACAGGGGCCAATGTCTTTGGAATGTGGGAGGAAACCAGAGTACCCAGAAAACAGCCAAACTCCATGCAGATAGTGTCATGGTTGGAATTTGAACTGGTGACACTAGTTCTGCAAGGCCACATGTAACATTGCTAACCAACCCTCCTCACTTGACAGCAAATGGGGGTTCATTATTGAAATCAGGGGTTCATTTTGAAATGACACAGCTGTGCAGGTAGAGCACAGAGATGAATTCACTGTATTCTAATTAATAAAATACAAGTTCCGTCTGCCACCGCAACAGACAGACTTGCAAAAGTCATTACATTGCTGTAACCTTACAGCTGTAAGGTAAGGGGCCACCCGCATTCCCTATAGGATTCCATGAGAGAAATATTACAACACACTACACAGGATCTATAGTGTATTCACGTTAACCACTGGAAACCCCAGCACTGTTAGCCTGCCATCTGCCGGATAGAAGACTTCACCATCACTCGGCATATATGCCACATATGGACTTTTTTTTCTGGACTTTTAGATTCTGCGATTTACTAATCGCTGCGCACCATTTCTTTCACTCCAGCTCATTTTTTGTTTTAATTTAATTTACACGGATTCGTTACCATTTCCTTTTGCTATGAGACTCTTCTAGTCTCCCCTGCTCTCTCGCACTATATTTCCCATATCACTTTTAAGATATTATTGTGGTTTTTAAACCGTTTGGATCACCCCTTCTCACACAGTTTTTTTGGATGCACTTTTATGCGTTTTATATTTTTTTATCACGTTCTTTATTTACCTTATCATCACTGGATTTTATATTATTAGCTACACCATGCGATTTTATCTGAAACACCTCTAAATCTGGATGGTCTTTTATCACATGGTTTTATCACGTCAGTTTATGCACATATTGTTTGTTTTATGCCATTTTTACTGACCCAGAGCCTGCCTGCTGGTGTTTTATGTCTATGACCTGATACTATCTGTTTTATTAATATTTAGTTTATTTTGCGCGCCACTACCTCCTTTTTCTTTAATTGAAAGCCTGTACCTCAGCACAGACAGGAAGCTGGATTAAGAGTCTGCAGGAGCCTGGCATTGCACCTGCGATCCACTGATTGCGGGTACAATGCTTTACAGACTATGAAAAAAACAAACAATAATAAATGTAAAATTTTCCCTAAAAAACAAAAAACAAAAATTTCAATGTGAATTTAGCCTTAAAATTGTGATAATAAACCGCGTTATCCTATGAGATCTCCCTACTGATGATGTGTCCAATATCCCCAACACAAAAGCTAACGCACACATACATGAAGACTCACTCTTCCTGCTGCAGTCTCTAATGGAACCTGAATGAACCATTGAGAAGCAAAGGCAAGGCTTCACATAATAGCTGGAGTATGTAGACAAGCCTGATGACTCAAAATTATTTAATGAAGAGCTTTCAGATGATTTATCACAGTGTAATTCCTTTGCAAAATAAATAATGCATGCAATTTTATTTTCAGGTATGTTTACCTTTCACAAAGACTCAAACTTTCATTGGTTTAGCAGCTTTAAGTGTGATAACTATTCAGAGTTTCGTCTGGTTGGAACTGTATCCTTTATGTTTCAAAAAAATACATGATGCACCCATGGGAATTAATCAAGCAGCACAGACATAATTGGATATCTACTGTATCTAGTGCATCTTATTTGTCCATGGATTTATGGCATCTTTTCACTTTACACACAACTCAGGGGCAGGGGCATGATATTTTCTATTGACACAGGGCTACTATTGATTAGCACAGGTGGTGGTTGGGGGGGGGGGGGGGGGGGGGGGTCAAGTTTCATGTATATTTTCTTCTGTTCCATGCTGCTATACTGTGCAGCAAAGGTGATAAATTCTCATTGCTGTTATAAGCATCTTATCTTTTTTAATACCCTTTTTTTCTTATCTTATACATGACAATTGTATTATGCTGCGTCAAAGTTATATGTGACACTATGTGTGTCAAAGTTCTTGGTGCATTTCTTTCATACACCAGTCAGCCATAACATTATGACAAATAAACTGAACAACAGTGATTATCTTTTAATGACGGCATCTGAAAGTGGGTGGGGTATATTAGGCAGCAAGTGAACATGTTGTCCATGAAGTTGATGTGTTGAAAGCAAAAAAATGGGCATGTGTAAGGATTTTGAGTGACTTTGACAAGAAACATGTCTAGACCAGAGTCAGAGCAACTCCAAAACTGCAGCTCTTTTGGGACATTCCTAGTCTATAGTGGTCAGGACCTACCAAAAGTGGTCCATTGAAGGAAAACCCAGGAACTGGCGACAGGGCCATGTGCAGCCAAGGCTCCATGATGCGCGTGGGAGGCGAAGGCAGGCCTGTGTAATCCAATCCAGTAGAAGAGCTACTGAGCTAAAATTTCTGGAGAAGTTAATGCTGATTCCTATAGAAACATTGTTAGAACACACAGTGCATCGCAATTTGCTGTATATGGGGCTGCATAGTCAGGGTGCCCATGCTGACTTGTGTCAGCAACCAAAAGCACTTACAATAGGCATGTGAGCATCAGAACTAGACTAAAGCGCAATGAGAAAAAATGGCCTGGTCTGGTGAATCACATTTTTTTTACATGCTATGGATGGCCAGGTGCATGTGCATCGCTTACCTGTGGAAGAGATAACACCAGGATGCACTATGGGAAGAAGGCAAGCCAGTGGAGGCAGTGAACTGTTACTGACAGCTTGGTACCTGACACCACAGTATACCTTCAGAGGTCTAGTGGAGTCCATGCTTCGTCAGGTTAAGACTGTTTTGGTAGCAAAAGGGGGACCTACTCAATATTAAATGGGTGGTCATGTTATGGTGGGTGGTCATAATGTCATAGCTAATTATTGCTTCTTGTTTAACCACAGTATTCCTTTATGTCTTTGATGTGGTCAGCCAGATGTGATAGGATGCTCATCCATGGTGACAACACAATTCAAAAAATACATTTGCCAAGCATCAGCCCAAAAATTGAGTTTGTGCAGGGAATGAATAAGCGTGGTGACTGAACCATCATTTACACCATACAGCTGCCCTGGCCATTACTATTTTTCCAGTTCCTGGTTGGGTAAGGCACTATTGATATAAGTTGGAAGTTCCTGCCACATGTTCCAGGAGGCAGACCCAGGGTTACAGGACGTAAAGAATGATGGGTTCCATCAACCCTTAGTAAGAAGGCCATCATGAAAATGGGGAAGAAGATAAAAGTAAGGTGTGCATAGAAAAAAAAGCCTGCAATCTATAAGCATTTGTTTGTACTGGAGATTGCCATTACTAATAGTTTCATAGTTTCATAGTTAGTACGGTTGAATAAAGACATCAGTCCATCCAGTTCAACCTGAGTAAGTGTCTACAATTCTCCCTATCCCTGTACATTGCACACTCACATCGGTCCCTACCCTCAAGGAGCCCACAATCCAAGGTCCCCATTCATATACTAGGGCCAATTTTTTTTTGGACAGAATCCAATTAACCTACCTGCATGTCTGCATGATACTAAACATCTCTAAAGGTTTCTTTGTTTTGATTTTTTATGACAAGGGTGAAGTTCCTCTAGGTACCTGACTGGCTATCTTTAAGACATATAGGGCTTGGATGACTCATACAAGGACTTGCTTGGCCATAATTGGCTGGTGTGTGGGCACCTTCATCCAAACTCCCTCTGCCCTGTTACAAACTCCTCAGTCGAGCTTTGAGATGTCACGTATTGTTTCCCCTCCAGCAAATCAGTTATTTCAGCTTATAATTTCACAGGGAAATTATTTTTTCTTTTCTTTTGACAGATTTTTTAGCACGTTAACATTTTGTGATATTCATAATATTTCATAGCTTGTGCATGTCTTCTCTCTTTCTAGTAACACCAACGTTTATATATTTAGGTTTAATGTTAAAATAGGCACAAAACAGCTTTCAATAAATTTTTGAAATTTACTTAACCTTGCAAGTTGATGGGACTTGCTGTGTATAACAGCATAACCCTAGATATTCGCTTTCCACCCTGCTGTTACAAGAAGCTGCTAAGTCCTCCTGTAGTACCCTGCGATCAGAACATACCTGTGGGCATCGCAACTGTCACTCTGGATGACCTCTATCAAATTATGCCGGTAAGTTTATTACTGGGTTTGTATTCTTAGAAAAATTAATAATGTTTTAATTAATTAGGTTTGATGTTGGATCGAATATAAGATATAACCACAGAGCAGTCTATGTTGATCTGTGTTCGGATGCTTATATAGGAAAGTCTAGATTCAGGCCATGTTGGGTCAATTCACTAAGCCACAGGGGTAATTTTAGCTGTTTGTTGATATATCATGACAGTTTTCTCATAAAATATATAGTTCATGAACATAAATATCACACAGGTGTGGAATAACTACTGAAAACACATATTTCCATTCAATCATTTATTTCTACCCAAAGTCACTCATTGTTCCTCAATTTTCACCTCTTTGAACTTCACATTTGAGCAGGCCAGAGGCTGGAAGTATTTTAAAGTTAACCACTTGCCTACTGGGCACTTTCACCACCTTTCACCCAGGCCAATTTTCAGCTTTCAGCACTGTCACTCTTTGAATGACAGCTGCGTGTCATGTAACACTGTACCCAGTGTAACATTGTTGTAACTACATTTTTATCATTTTTTTGAGACAGATAACGCTTTCTTTTGGAGGTATTTAATCACCCCTGGGTTCTTTATTTTTTGCTAAACAAACAAAAAAAGCCCGGAAATTTTGAAAAAAAAAAACGCTTTTCTTAGTTTGTTATAAAATTTTGCAAATAAGTAATTTTTTTTCTTCACAGATGTGCGCTGATAGGCCGCACTGATGGACTTTAAGGGGCAGCACTAATGAGGAAGCACTGATAGGCAGCACCCATGGACACTTATGCCAAGTAAACACGATCGCACATTCCGGCAACAAAATCCATGTTTTTTTTCCGACGGATGTTGGCTCAAACTTGTCTTGCATACACACGGTTATACAAAGTTGGTCGGAAATTGCGAACGTCAAGAACGCGGTGACGTACAACACGTACGACGACCAGAGAAAAATTAAGTTCAATAGCCAGTGCTGCTCTTCTGCTTGATTCCGAACATGCGTGGAATTTTGTGCGTCGGAATTGTGTACACATGGAATTTCCGACAACCAGATCTCAAATTTTGTGCGACGGAAATTCCGATGGAAAATGTCCGATGGAGCCTACACACAATCGAAATTTCCAACAAAAAGCTCCCATCGAACCCTTTTTCTGTCAGGAAATCCGACCGTGTGTATGGGGCATAATAGGCAGCACTGATGAGGTAGCACTAATGAGGAGGCACTGATAGGCAGCACGTATTTGCACTGTTGGGGCTGCACTGATGATCAGGACTCTCCCCTGTCACACTTGCCAGTTACCGGCTCTCCTTTCCTTAAGCTGTGACAGCGTGCGAGCAAAGGAATGCCGATAACAAGTGTGTGTACATTGTGTTTAGCTATGTCCGAAGGACACAGTGATCACAGAGTGTGTCGGATGCACACCGTAGCGGGAGCTCAGGGGGCGCGGTTCTGCTAGGATGTCCGTGGACACCCTCCCAGAACTGGACGACCGCACTGTAGCTATTAGTGCACTTAGTTTTGCACTCCTGTGACTCAGATTCAGCCAGCAGCGGGCTAAAGCCTGCTATCGGCTGACGTCACATAGACGGTCCAGGCTCTGCAGGTATCCTGACAATAATGCAAGAGTCTAAGAGCCTGAGGCAGCCACCCCCTCCACAGCCCAGCACTGCAGTGAGCGCTGAAGGAGCAGAGCAGAGCAGAGAGTGGTGATTGACAGTCACCGCTCTCTGCTCAGTGAATACGGAGAACTGAGCAAACGGCAGTCGTGTATAGTCATAGTGTCAGCGGGGGTATGTGTCTGTTTTTTTCCCATCCCATACTTGTCTTTTAAGGGGATATTATTATTTTTTTTTTTAGTTATTTAAGATACTGCTAAAAACACTTACCAGGTATACCAGTGGTTCTTGATATTGTAAAGTTTTATTTCAAGAGGACCCCCAAGCACTGGCCCTGACATCCAGATTTAGGGTGGCTTCATTTTCTTGTAAAGGGTCCTACGGAGCCACACTGGATTCATTGTTCTAAAAAAGGTTAAGCACTTGATACTACTTTAATTGTACTTTAATTGTAGCCACAATTTTTTTAGTTTTAGGGTTAGAACTTCTGTCCAGTTTAAAATGGGGTCTGGTGTCCATGTTGAGATTTCCCCTCATTTCCTAGTCTACAAGACACTTTTCAATTGGACAGAAGTGAGGGGAAATCTGCCTAGTGAAGACAGACACAGTAAGTAAATAAAACAAATTCAGAGGCCATATACCCTTGCGTATTTATTTGTAATTTTTGGCAGGCCATCTCCTTTTTGTCTGACATCTATTAAATAGACGTGACATTTATGCCCCGTACACACGGTCGGATTTTCCGACGGAAAATGTCCTATCGGACCATGTTGTCGGAAATTCCGACGTGTGTGGGCTCCATCGGACTTTTTCCGTCAGAATTTCCGATGGAAAAAGTTTGAGATCCTGCTCTCAAATTTTCCGACAACAAAGTCCTATCGGACTTTTTCCGATCGTGTGTAGCGAATTCCGACGGACAAAGTGCCACGCATGCTCAGATCACATTACAAGACCAAAGCTATTGGCTACTAGCCTCTACGTAGTCCCGTCATACGCAACGAACGTCACCACATTCAGGATGATCGGATTTTCCGACAACTTAGTCCGACCGTGTGTATGCAACACCAGTGTCGGACAAAATCCGTCGGAAAAATCTGATGGATTTTGTGGTCGGAATTTCCGACCGTGTGTACGGGGCATTAGAATCATCTCCCGAGCAGGGACACAAACAGCAGTAAAAACCTGACAGACAATCTAGGCCACTCTTTTCAGAATATTGTCTGGAGTTGGACTCTAGGACTTGTTTACACTTGTTCATATTCATACAACAAAACTCATGATTTTTGCTGTATTAAAATCCGTTGGTGTTTTATAAATCCTGTATTAAAATAATAATAATTAATCTTGTTTCTAATGTGTTGGTTCACATATCTGTGCTGCAGTTTGGAATATTTAGAAAAGGAAACTTTATAGATTTATGGTTATAAAAAAATGTGTTATCAGATGGGCCACAGTGAACACAATGTCAATCCACCCTTGAAGGATAAGTTCATCTTGCAGGTCAAAAAAATTAGAATTTACTTCTTTTTTTTTTTGCAGGAGTCTGGAAAGCATTGCACCAGTGATGATCAGATCACTGGTGCCATGCAGGACTCCTGCAAACTGTGAGTGTAAGGCAGATTTACACCGACAGGAAGACTCAATGAACTACCACAGCACTCAACAGCACCTTGGTAGTTCATTGAGAACTACAAGCCAACATCCACAAAGGATGTTGTAGTTTAGAACTTTGTAAATGAGTGACGCAGCCATGTGGGCGGAGCCCCGTAAAGCTGCGCTCTTTTCAAAAAGTGACAGCTAGTACGGGGAACTTTTCCCCCTACTGCTGTCACAGGGAGAGAGGTGATCGGTGAGCAGCTGCAGGATTGGGAAAATTTTCCACCCTAAACATTTGTAAAACATGTAACATGTTCCCAAAGGTGAACCTATCTTTATGGCGTGAAAGTCTTTGCAGCAATTTTATTGAATTGAATTTTACATTAAAAAAAATGCAAACATGTTAAACATGTGGTCAATTCAGACAATCAATTCGATAGATACTTTAGCGAATTTAAAACAATTCAGGCTTAAAAATGATCATGTAACACATAGTAATAAAATTACAAATTTTCACTTTTTTGAATGAACCCATTTGTGTGTTTTTTTTCTTGAATGCTGTGCCAATCAAAGAGCCAAATAGAGTGTCTGTAGTGATCTAGTGATCTATAAGCCGCACATCATGAAGCAGACCCATGTGCATGAAGTGAGATGAATGGCAGCCTCAGCCTGGACTCTAGCCAGGCCACGCCCCCAATGTGTTTCACTCCACGCCTTGGAGCTTAATCATTGGGAATTGTGATCACTTTGGTGACCAATCACAGCAATAAAAACTGTAGATACTATAGGGTTTTGCATCTGAGAGCCCTCCCCTTCCTGTCATAATGGAGGAAGGGTTGGAAGTAAGATTTATGAATGGTGAGACATTTTTTAAGCCTTTGACCCTCCATGTTGTACATCCCATCTTCATGTAGTCTCTGTTTGACCTGTGTATTAACTCCTTCACCTCCCTTATCCGGAACATTAACCCCTCATCCCCATCCTCCCCATGTATGTGACCTAGACATTAACCCTTCACCTCCTTTTCCTTCCCTTATACATTAATTATGCATTATATCTAGTGCACTATTACCAAAATCCATACTTTAACCTCCCCAATGCCAGCATGTTTATTAATTTATAAAAAAAATGTGACAACAAATGAGATCCCCTTGGGGTGTCTACTTGTTCATTTTGGAGAGGGGGTGTTCATACATTTTTATTTGCTATATACTGTATCTGTTTTATAACAGAAATTACATTTTTTTTTTTATTTGTGGCCTATTTTCCAAGATTAAGTAAATAACAAACTAGTAATTATTAAATACCACCAAAAAAAGGCTCTATTTGTCTCAAGAAAAAAAGTTATAAAATTAATTTGGGTTCAGAGTAATTGTCAGTCAAACTGTCAAAGCACTCAAAAAAAAAATGGCCTGGTATTTAAGGGGTATAGACAGACTAGTACTCAAGTGGTAAACATAACACTGAAAAGTATGGCTCCAGGCTGTATGTTAGAAATGTTTCTGTACTGATTAAGGTTCTTTTGTTTTCAGGAACTGGCTCATGGACTAAATGAACTTCTAACATATGAGGGCAATGTAGAAGAAGATTTCTATTCAACATTCCAGGTCTGTTTTAGACAATTTTTAGGATAATCTCTGTATTCAGATCATCTTGATATAAACTGATTGACTATTATGCCTTAGTGGTTCATCCAATAAATGTCCAGGTTTTATCAAATGTCAAATTAGGACACTTGCCTTTACACGCACATGAACTATAATGGCATCTTAGTCTTAGTCCGTAGGGTTCAATATTGAGTTTTAGTATGTAGGGTTTAATATTAAGTTTTATTGAACCCTACTGACTAAGACTGGGTTGCCATTAAAGTTCATGTGCGTCAGGCAGGCGTTCAAGTACTTTTGGTAATATAGTGTATGTTTTGCTATGCATCATCAGATTTACAGTGCATCCGTAATGTATTCACATCGCTTCACTTTTTCCACATATTGGTATGTTACAGCCTTATTCCAAAATGGATTAAATAAATTATTTTACTCAAAATTTTACAAACAATACCCCATAATGACAACGTGAAAGAAGTTTGTTTGAAAGCTTTGCAAATTTATTTTAAAAAAAACGCATGTACATAAGTATTCACAGCCTTTTCTTAATACTTTTGCAGCCTGAAGTCTGTATGAGTATGATGCTACAAGCTTGGCACACCTATTTTTGGGCAGTTTCTCCAATTCTTCTTTGCATGATCTCTCAAGCTCCATCAGGCTGGATGGGGAGCGTCGGTGCACAGCAATTTTCTGATCTCTCCAAAGATGTCCTATAGGGTTCAAGTTTTGGCTCTGGCTACGCCACTCAAGGACATTCACAGAGTTGTCCCGTAGCCATATAAGATAACTCATTTGTTATCTTGGCTGTGTGCGTAGGGTCATTGTCCTGTTGGAAGACGAACCTTCACCTCATTCCGAGGTCCTGGAGCAGGTTTCCATCAAGGATGTCTCTGTACATTGCTGCATTCATCTTTCCCTTGATTCTGACTAGTCTCCTAATTATTGCAGCTGAAAAACAAAAACATCCCCACAGCCTGATGCTGCCACCACCATGCTTCACTGTAGGGATGGTATTGGCCAGGTGATGAGTGGTGCCTGGTTTTCTCCAGACATGACACATACTATTCAGGCCAAAGAGTTCAATCTTTGTTTTATCAAACCAGAGAATTTTGTTTCACATGTTCTGAGAGTCCTTCAGGTTGCTTTTGGCAAACTCCAGGCAGGCCGTCATGTGCCTTTTACTAAGGAGTGGCTTCCGTCTGGAAACTCTACCATACAGGCTTAATTGGTGGAGTGCTACAGAGATAGTTGTTCTTCTAGAAGGTTCTCCTCTGAATAAAAAAATAAAAAATAAAAATGATATATAATATATATATATATATATATATATATATTTATATATATATATATATATATATATATATTATATATTTATCTCCCTGCAAGGTAATATCATAATGTGCTAGTATGCAGTAGCTAGCACATTATGAGAGACTTACTTACCGTCATATTATTTAGTTGAATTACGACATTAAATTATTTGCAGATCATTTATTTTCAGGTCTTTCAAGAAGAGTTTGGAGTCATTAAATCATACAGTCTTAAACCTGGTGGAGATAAAATCCCTGTTACCAATCAGAACAGAAAAGGTACAAATAGGTATTAAGAATGTGTTAGCTTGTGCTTAAAACTATTATAGTGGAATTGTAATGTTTACATTAGGTTTTGTTTTATCTTTCTAGAATATGTCCAGCTGTATGTAGACTTCCTGCTTAATAAATCCATCTACAGACGTGTGTGGGCTCCATCGGACTTTTTCCGTCAGAATTTCCGATGGAAAAAGTTTGAGATACTGCTCTCAAATTTTCCGACAACAAAGTCCTATCGGACTTTTTCCGATCGTGTGTAGCGAATTCCGACGGACAAAGTGCCACGCATGCTCAGATCACATTACAAGACCAAAGCTATTGGCTACTAGCCTCTACGTTGTCCCGTCGTACGCAACGAATGTCACCACATTCAGGATGATCGGATTTTCCGACAACCTAGTCCGACCGTGTGTATGCAACACCAGTGTCGGACAAAATCCGTCTGAAAAATCCGACGGATTTTGTGGTTGGAATTTCCGACCGTGTGTACGGGGCATTAGAATCATCTCCCGAGCAGGGACACAAACAGCAGTAAAAACCTGACAGACAATCTAGGCCACTCTTTTCAGAATATTGTCTGGAGTTGGACTCTAGGACTTGTTTACACTTGTTCATATTCATACAACAAAACTCATGGTTTTTGCTGTATTAAAATCCGTTGGTGTTTTATAAATCCTGTATTAAAATAATAATAATTAATCTTGTTTCTAATGTGTTGGTTCACATATCTGTGCTGCAGTTTGGAATATTTAGAAAAGGAAACTTTATAGATTTATGGTTATAAAAAAATGTGTTATCAGATGGGCCACAGTGAACACAATGTCAATCCACCCTTGAAGGATAAGTTCATCTTGCAGGTCAAAAAAATTAGAATTTACTTCTTTTTTTTTTTGCAGGAGTCTGGAAAGCATTGCACCAGTGATGATCAGATCACTGGTGCCATGCAGGACTCCTGCAAACTGTGAGTGTAAGGCAGTTTTACACCGACAGGAAGACTCAATGAACTACCACAGCACTCAACAGCACCTTGGTAGTTCATTGAGAACTACAAGCCAACATCCACAAAGGATGTTGTAGTTTAGAACTTTGTAAATGAGTGACGCAGCCATGTGGGCGGAGCCCCGTAAAGCCGCGCTCTTTTCAAAAAGTGACAGCTAGTACGGGGAACTTTTCCCCCTACTGCTGTCACAGGGAGAGAGGTGATCGGTGAGCAGCTGCAGGATTGGGAAAATTTTCCACCCTAAACATTTGTGAAACATGTAACATGTTCCCAAAGGTGAACCTATCTTAATGGCGTGAAAGTCTTTGCAGCAATTTTATTGAATTGAATTTTACATTAAAAAAAATGCAAACATGTTAAACATGTGGTCAATTCAGACAATCAATTCGATAGATACTTTAGCGAATTTAAAACAATTCAGGCTTAAAAATGATCATGTAACACATAGTAATAAAATTACAAATTTTCACTTTTTTGAATGAACCCATTTGTGTGTTTTTTTTTCTTGAATTCTGCGCCAATCAAAGAGCCAAATAGAGTGTCTGTAGTGATCTAGTGATCTATAAGCCACACATCATGAAGCAGACCCATGTGCATGAAGTGAGATGAATGGCAGCCTCAGCCTGGACTCTAGCCAGGCCACGCCCCCAATGTGTTTCACTCCACGCCTTGGAGCTTAATCATTGGGAATTGTGATCACTTTGGTGACCAATCACAGCAATAAAAACTGTAGATACTATAGGGTTTTGCATCTGAGAGCCCTCCCCTTCCTGTCATAATGGAGGAAGGGTTGGAAGTAAGATTTATGAATGGTGAGACATTTTTTAAGCCTTTCACCCTCCATGTTGTACATCCCATCTTCATGTGGTCTCTGTTTGACCTGTGTATTAACTCCTTCACCTCCCTTATCCGGAACATTAACCCCTCATCCCCATCCTCCCCATGTATGTGACCTAGACATTAACCCTTCACCTCCTTTTCCTTCCCTTATACATTAATTATGCATTATATCTAGTGCACTATTACCAAAATCCATACTTTAACCTCCCCAATGCCAGCATGTTTATTAATTTATAAAAAAAATGTGGCAACAAATGAGATCCCCTTGGGGTGTCTACTTGTTCATTTTGGAGAGGGGTGTTCATACATTTTTATTTGCTATATACTGTATCTGTTTTATAACAGAAATTAAGTTTTTTTTTATTTGTGGCCTATTTTCCAAGATTAAGTAAATAACAAACTAGTAATTATTAAATACCACCAAAAAAAGGCTCTATTTGTCTCAAGAAAAAAAGTTATAAAATTAATTTGGGTTCAGAGTAATTGTCAGTCAAACTGTCAAAGCACTTAAAAAAAAAATGGCCTGGTATTTAAGGGGTATAGACAGACTAGTACTCAAGTGGTAAACATAACACTGAAAAGTATGGCTCCAGGCTGTATGTTAGAAATGTTTCTGTACTGATTAAGGTTCTTTTGTTTTCAGGAACTGGCTCATGGACTAAATGAACTTCTAACATATGAGGGCAATGTAGAAGAAGATTTCTATTCAACATTCCAGGTCTGTTTTAGACAATTTTTAGGATAATCTCTGTATTCAGATCATCTTGATATAAACTGATTGACTATTATGCCTTAGTGATTCATCCAATAAATTTCCAGGTTTTATCAAATGTCAAGTATTAGGACACTTGCCTTTACACGCACATGAACTGTAATGGCATCTTAGTCTTAGTCCGTAGGGTTCAATATTGAGTTTTAGTATGTAGGGTTTAATATTAAGTTTTATTGAACCCTACTGACTAAGACTGGGTTGCCATTAAAGTTCATGTGCGTCAGGCAGGCGTTCCAATACTTTTGGTAATATAGTGTATGTTTTGCTATGCATCATCAGATTTACAGTGCATCCGTAATGTATTCACAGCACTTTTTCCACATATTGGTATGTTACAGCCTTATTCCAAAATGGATTAAATAAATTATTTTACTTAAAATTTTACAAACAATACCCCATAATGACAACGTGAAAGAAGTTTGTTTGAAAGCTTTGAAAATTTATTTAAAAAAAAAAACGCATGTACATAAGTATTCACAGCCTTTTCTTAATACTTTTGCAGCCTGAAGTCTGTATGAGTATGATGCTACAAGCTTGGCACACCTATTTTTGGGCAGTTTCTCCAATTCTTCTTTGCATGATCTCTCAAGCTCCATCAGGCTGGATGGGGAGCGTCGGTGCACAGCAATTTTCTGATCTCTCCAAAGATGTCCTATAGGGTTCAAGTTTGGGCTCTGGCTACGCCACTCAAGGACATTCACAGAGTTGTCCCGTAGCCATATAAGATAACTCGTTTGTTATCTTGGCTGTGTGCTTAGGGTCATTGTCCTGTTGGAAGACGAACCTTCACCTCATTCCGAGGTCCTGGAGCAGGTTTCCATCAAGGATGTCTCTGTACATTGCTGCATTCATCTTTCCCTTGATTCTGACTAGTCTCCTAATTATTGCAGCTGAAAAACAAAAACATCCCCACAGCCTGATGCTGCCACCACCATGCTTCACTGTAGGGATGGTATTGGCCAGGTGATGAGTGGTGCCTGGTTTTCTCCAGACATGACACATACTATTCAGGCCAAAGAGTTCAATCTTTGTTTTATCAAACCAGAGAATTTTGTTTCACATGTTCTGAGAGTCCTTCAGGTTGCTTTTGGCAAACTCCAGGCAGGCCGTCATGTGCCTTTTACTAAGGAGTGGCTTCCGTCTGGAAACTCTACCATACAGGCTTAATTGGTGGAGTGCTACAGAGATAGTTGTTCTTCTAGAAGGTTCTCCTCTGAATAAAAAGATAAAAAATAAAAATATATATATATATATATATATATATATATATTATATATTTATCTCCCTGCAAGGTAATATCATAATGTGCTAGTATGCTAGCACATTATGAGAGACTTACTGTAAAACGAAGCCCTCCAGCAGTGCGCTGTCACCGATGACAGTGCTTCCATCTTCACCCGGTCTTCCTTCCGGGTTTGTAGGCCCGGCCTCCCATGGCTGCGGCACAGAGCTCTGAAGGAACGACATGAGTATGCCATCCCTTCAGAGCACATGTGTTGGTGAGGTCACCGACTGCTGCTCATTGGAATATTTTCTAACTGGTGCATGTATATAGGTAAAAATAGAAAAAATAGTTTACTACCACTTAAAATAAAAACATTCTATTCATAATGAATAGTTTCTCTTCCTTTGGGTATCAACTCAAAATTCTGTTCTCAGATGGTTATCTAGATACCGTCATATTATTTAGTTGAATTACGACATTAAATTATTTGCAGATCATTTATTTTCAGGTCTTTCAAGAAGAGTTTGGAGTCATTAAATCATACAGTCTTAAACCTGGTGGAGATAAAATCCCTGTTACCAATCAGAACAGAAAAGGTACAAATAGGTATTAAGAATGTGTTAGTTTGTGCTTAAAACTATTATAGTGGAATTGTAATGTTTACATTAGGTTTTGTTTTATCTTTCTAGAATATGTCCAGCTGTATGTAGACTTCCTGCTTAATAAATCCATCTACAAGCAATTCTCTGCCTTTTATTATGGTTTCCACAGTGTGTGTTCCTCTAATGCATTGATGGTAAGAGTGACCATATAAGCAATATGTTTGGAAATGTTAAAGTAGTTGATATTAATAGTTAAATACTTACAGTAGAAAACATGGCAAAAGGAATACAGTTTTAGTTATATTAAAATATATATACATATATATATTTTGTTTACAGTGTGGTTTATTTGGGTTTGAATTCAGACCAGTTGCCTACATATCGGCAAACTCCTTTACTCCAAGTCATACAAGAATTTGCCTTGATACATAAAGCTGAACTCCAGGAACTAATCCAATGAGGTCCATGGCACCTCCTGGACTTATCTCCTATTTACATCTGACAGTTTTATGGAGCTCCTATTGCTATGCTCCAAGGGTTTCAACAGAAGAGGTGCTGCTTTCTTAGGTCCCTTTCACACGGCACGTCAAAAACGTATCAGTTCTCCAACGAATCGGAAGAAATAACGCCATTTGGTATCTGGGAGACGCATAAATGTGTTATGAGAGGAGTCTTTATCTCCTTAGGAGCCTACAGGAAAAAAAAGCTGAATGAACAAATAGAAGCCCTACTTAAAAGTATTAGAGAAGCAGAAATGGTACATAAAAAATCCCAGGCACAAAATTTAGAAGAGAAACTAAATGTTTTAAGGGGTGATTTAAATTCTCTGCTGATCGAGCAAGCTAAAGCCAAAATAAAGCGAAACAGACAAACAATATATGAGTATGGGAACAAACCGAGTAGAATGCTAGCGAAAGCACTAAAACAATCTAATGTAAGGAGACAAATAATGGGCATTAAATCCGAAAGTGGTGAGATACTGAACTCCTCAGTGAAAATGGCGCAAGCCTTTAAAAACTACTATGAGTGCCTTTACCAGCTGGAGGGAGCGGTTAAGGGAGGAAAAAGTAAAGAAAAGGAAGAGGCAGTCAGAGAATATCTCCGCTCATCAGAAATGCCCAAACTTACAGAAGAAGCCTTGAAAAAACTTGATAAGCCAATAACGGCAGAGGAGTTCAAGAAAGTTTTGACCTCCCTACCCTCAGGTAAAGCGCCAGGTCCTGATGGGTACTCCCTGTCTTACTATAAAGCGTTTGAAGAGAAGTTAGTCACAAGGTTCCTAGCAGCATTCAACTCATTACAGGAAGGATATAAAATACCGGAAGAGGTACTACTAGCTCATATTGCAGTTATCCCGAAGGAGGGGAAGGATCCATCTCAGTGTTCCAGTTACCGGCCAATATCATTACTTAATGTAGACCTTAAAATTTTTTCCAAAATACTAGCAAATAGACTGGTTGAATATATCCCAGAACTCATTCATCCAGACCAAGTTGGGTTCACCCCAGGGAGGGAAGGCAGGGAGAACACACAAAGAGTGATAAATGCAATATATTGGTCCCAAAGTCAACATAAACCCTTAACAATAATCTCAG
The DNA here is from genome assembly GCA_028564925.1 of Lithobates sylvaticus. NCBI lineage: Eukaryota > Metazoa > Chordata > Amphibia > Anura > Ranidae > Lithobates > Lithobates sylvaticus. Next base: position 106,628,864 of record CM053036.1, read on the forward strand.
CAGACGCAGAAAAAGCTTTTGATAGGGTGGATTGGCGGTACTTGCGGGCCACATTGCAACATATCGGTTTAGGGGAGGGAATGCTGAGATGGTTCGCAAACCTGTATTCGGTACCGACTGCTAGAGTAAAGGTAAATGATAGACTCTCGGACCCTTTCAAAATCCAAAATGGAACTCGCCAGGGATGCCCACTATCTCCCCTTATTTTTGTCCTCACAATGGAACCATTCTTAAGGAAAATACGTTCAAATCGAGATATTAGAGGCATTAATACAGACACAGAGGAACACAAACTAGCTGCCTTCGCCGACGACCTGATCTTTTTTGTATCCTCTCCAGCCATATCCTTGCCTCCCCTCCTGGGGGAGCTACGGAAATTCGGGGACATAGCAAATTTTAAAGTGAACTATAACAAGTCAGAAGCCATGGGATTAGAAATGAGCGAATCCCTGACACTTCAGATAACCTCCCAATTTAAATTCAGATGGACAGACTCACACATTGATTATTTAGGGACCAAGATACCTAAAACTTTAAACAGGGTGTTCGAATTAAACTATGCCCCAATGTTAAAACAAATAAGGACAGATCTGAAAAAGTGGGATAAAGAAATCTTCACGTGGTTTGGGAGGACGAATATAATAAAAATGAATGTAATGCCAAGGCTCCTATACTTATTTCAAACTATGCCAGTAAGGATCCCCCAAAGTTTTATGAAAGAATTGCGGTCAGGATTCCTGAGTTTTATATGGGCTGGAAAGCCTGCAAGACTACGAAGATCTATTCTGGCTCTTCCAAAAGAGAAAGGTGGCATTGGATTCCCAGACCCATGCAAATATCAGGAAGCCACACATTTAGTTAGAATAAAGGAGTGGTGCGCTAAAAAAAAAAAAAGCCATGGGTAAACATGGAACAAACGCTGAGCAAAGCCCCCTTGGAGGGGTTGGCATGGATGGCTGGAAAGGATATTCCAAGAGTACTCAAAAAACACCCACTGATCGGGGCAACCCTAAATATAAGTAAAAAGATTTTTAACAAAAACAAGATTTCAAGCGAACCAAGCCCTATGCTACCTATATTAGGTACATATGACTTTGAGCCAGGTCTATCGGATCAGAAATTCTCTGTCCTGAGAAATAGGGGGTTAAATAGGATTATACATTTTTCAAAAGAAGGGAAAATAATGACAAGAGGGGAGATAGAAAAACAATTTACCCCAGAACTAGACTACCTTAGAGCAATGCAGTTGGGGGCTTACATTCTCTCAAAAAGTAAAAAATACCCTGAAATCAGAAGCCTCTCGGAGTTTGAGCAGATGTGTTTAGATGGCGAGACTTTGAGGCACCCCTTATCATATTTTTATGAAATGATTACAAGACATGAAGCACCTGAAAAGTTAAGCTACATATGTGCCTGGGAAAAAGATTTGAAGGTTACGTTTTCCCAAAAACAAAAGGAAAAAATACTGAGAGCTGTCCACAAAACATCAATAGCGAGTAGATTCCAGGAGGGGGGTTATAAGATTCTCACCCGGTGGTATAGGACCCCAAGCATGTTACATGACATATTCCCACAGACGCCGAATATATGCTGGCGATGCGGGAAAACAGAGGGTACAATGTTGCACATCTTTTGGGAGTGCGACAAAATTAGAGAATACTGGAAGAGGGTGGAGGAAACAGTAGAGCAAATTACAGGGGTATCCCTTGGAGAATGCCCGGCTGCATTTTTGCTCAACGATGTCCCAATGTCGGTTGAAAAATATAAAAAATCATTATTAAAACATCTTCTCACGGCGGCGAGAGCCTGTATTCCCGCCCTCTGGAAAAAGGATGTATCTCCCACTTGGGCCCAATGGTGGGCCAAAGTGGGAGAAATTCAACAAATGGAAAACCTGACAATGACTATAAGAGATCAGGAGGAGAGGTACGAGGCCATATGGGCACCCTATTTTTTACATAGGGGAGAGGTGGGTGGGGGTGGGGTCGGGTGACGCCTGGGGGGGGAGAGACGAGGGAGAAGATTTTTTCCCTTTTTTCTTTTTTTTTTCTTTCTTTTTTCTCTAAATTTTTTTTTTTTTTTTTTTTTTTTTTTTTTTTTTTTTTTTTTTTTTTTTTGACGTTTTTGTTTTTTTTTTTTTTTTTTTTTTTTTTTCTTTTTGGTGCTGTTGTTTTTGCTGTTTTTGCTGTTTTAGAAGGGTAATAGGGGATCGATAGAATCCCAAAAGAACAGTGGATGATAAACACAAGTCAGAAAATATATTTTTGTTAGTTGTGATGTTAGAAAAGGAGTTAAATGCAAAAGATGTAATGTAATGTCTAAAAATTGTTAAAAAAAAAAAAATAAAAGAGTTTAAAAAAAAAAAAAAAAAACGTATCAGTTCTTATCCGTTGTCTCATCCGTTTTCATCCGTCATCCATTCCGTTAATGTCCGTTTTCATCCGTCTTTTGTTCCGTTAACATCCGCTTACATCCGTAAATGCACACGTTTACGTCCGTTTTTTCATCCGTTTTTGTATACGTTTTGTTCCGTTTATATGTGTGCCTGTGCCTTTAAGAGGTTGGGTTCACAGATAAACACAAAACGGATCTTAACGGATCGGACGTTGACGGACAATGTCCGTCAACGTCAGTTTATATCCGTTTTGACGGATCTGGACGTAGCCTTGTACGTTTAAAAAAATTGATAAAAACGGAAGCGGAGGTCAACTGATGGTGACGGATGTTCATCCATCTGCCCATAGAAATGCATTGTCGTCCGTCGACGGATGGAAGAAAAACGGATAGATGGTCCGTCCGTGTGAAAGGGGCCTTATACAGCAGCAGCTCTGCCTGTCCCTCCCCTCTGCTCTTCATTCACAGGAGCCTTTGTATTTGTGAATTAGTTTTAGTTTAGTAGAATTAGTGGGCAGTAGGAGGGGAGAGGCTGGCACAGCTGCTGCATGCAACTCTGCAGCTGCAATTGCAGAGAACAGAAGGTCCAGTTTCAGAGAATCGATCAGTAAAGTTACAAATTGTACATTAAAGAGATAAGTCCATGAATTGGCAGGTTAATTGTTGGACTTAACCCCTAGTAATTCAGCCCCTTGTATTAAATGGCTGAATTTGTGGAGTTTAGCTTTAAAACTTTAATGGCCTTATTTAATAAACAGTCCTTATTCTAAAGCTTTAATTCTGAGTCAAGGTGAACCATTGCAAAGAGTCAGAATTTTGTTCTGGTCTGAGTTCAGACAGTAAACTGGAACTGGTTACTTTGAGCTACAGCAGTTAAGAAACAACCAATCAAGAATAACGGCGATTATAGCTGTATTAATACATTTCCAACAATACAGTTGTTTAGTTTCCTTTTCTTGTACTAACGGTTAATTTTCAAGGACATGCTTTTGAGGGCCTATACCCTATATCCAATTCTCTACACTTTAGTTGGTTAACTTTCTCAAATTAATTTCTGCATGTGTGTGTTTTTATTAGAAATTGCTGACTTTGCAAGTAGTGTTGGGACTTTCATTGGGAGTTTCAAGTTGAACAATGTATTGCCCCCAGCAACATGTTTGCATATTTATAGAGTTCCTTGTCAAGCTTTATGTAACTTAAAAGGCTGGGATCAATTGTATGGGAAGACATTTCATGGTACACTTTTCCCTCTAGTTACTACGTCCAGAAGAAGTGGAGATTCTTGTTTGTGGAAATCCTGAACTAGATTTGCATGCACTCCAGAAAAATACTCAATATGATGGATACCAGAAAACAGATATTACAATCAGGTCAGTTGTTTTTTTTTACATAAACTTTAAAAAATTACCTTTATGTGAGAAAATGGGACTGCCACTACCAATCTGTTTTTGACGGTGCAGGCTTCAGGGCTGTCAATTTTTTTCTCACTTCACAATTTACTCAGACACTTGACTTCCAAATCATTGACTCTCTAAGTAGTGCATTAGGCTCGGTTCACACTGCAGTGACTTGGGATCAGACTTGTGAGACCCCAAGTCGCGTGACATGTGAAATCCCATTTTAGTCAATGAAAGCTGTCTTAATTAGAACTACTGAAGTTGCTCCAACTTTAGAAAAGGTTCCTGTACTACTTCAAGTTGACTTCTATCCGACTTGTGCCCATAGACTTTAATGGAAGTCGCCTTCAAGTTGGATCCTCAACTATATTGATGTGATTTGGATCTGACATTACAGGAAGATTACCCAGACATTCCCTGAAGTTGCTTCAAGTCGCACTTACAGTGCATCTGGAAAGTATTCACAGCGCTTCCACATACAGCCTTTGCTCGATACTTTGTTGAAGCACCTTTGGCACCAATTACAGCCTCAACTCTTTTTGAGTATGATGCTACAAGCTTGGCACACCTATTTTTGGGCAGTTTCTCCCATTCTTCTTTGTAGGACCTCTCAAGCTCCATCAGGTTGGATGTGGAGCATAGGTGCACTCAGCCATTTTCAGATCTCTCCAGAGATGTTCAATCAGGTTCAAGTCTGGGCTCTGACTGGGCCACTCAAGGACAATTGTTCTCTATGTGCCCTGTTCACACCACAGCACTGGTATCATGTGCAGATTTTTTTCTGCCCAGAAATCTGCAACATGTATGCAGTTTTCTGCACTGAAAACAAAACTCACATGATATCAACATTCTGGTGTGAACCGGACACATAGAAAACAATTGTTTTCTTTGTGCCTTTGCAAAGAATTTATGGTGCACAGTTCTGTGCAGAAATAAACTGACAGCAGTGTTAGGGTTGTTTTCTGTGTGTTCTTGCAGAGACCTATGTTAAATAATAATAAAAAATAAAAAAACACCTCTCTGAACATGGTGTGAAAAAGCCCAAAATATTCTGTGCAAGGGGGACTGGGTAAAGCAGTTTTACTTAATTAATCCTCTGCTCCTTCGTGCTGCAGCACCAGTCCCTGCAGCATCTTTTCCCCATGCACTCGGTCAAATGCACCCGATGTCATCAAAACTGATGCAGGGACCATAGCCCTGCATTTGGACATGAGGGCGCTGAGGCATAGTCCACTGCCTAAAGGTAGGGGAACACCAGGTTCTTGGATTGTGGAGGATCAGGTATTAAAAGGGCTTTTACTAAATCCTAGACATAAACAAGCAGTTCACCTTTGCAGTGCAAGCACAGCCCCACTTCAAAGGAGGACTTTGGGCTTTACATTTTTTATCCTAATATAATTTATATAATAATATAAATATTCTATTTATCTTAGATTGGGCCATTCAATAAGAGAAAAAAAATGTATAGTACAACTATAGAAATGATATGGTCCTAATGGATTGTTCTCTTGCAGACATTTTTGGGATGTCGTTTTGGGATTTCCTCTTGACCTTCAAAAGAAACTGCTTCACTTCACAACGGGGAGTGACAGAGTGCCAGTGGGAGGGATGGCAGACTTGAATTTCAAGATTTCAAAGAGTGAAACATCAACTAACTGGTAATAGTGCATGCTGTTGAAGGAGTAAGGGTTAATTTATGCAGGAACTTATTATTATATAAAATTTATATAACTTTTATACGCTTGTGTATTTTGCTCATTTAGATATTAACAGCTTCAAGGTTTTTTTCATTCTTAATGATATGTGGATGCTTCCTACTGTCCCATGTATTAATAGTTGACTTACTACACATCTTTTGGTTATGCACCAATTAAGCCAATTTTGGGACCAGATCCATACCACTACCCAAAAGTCCACCAACTTCCAGATCCTTAAAAAACACAGCCTTTCTTCTATGTAACTATATATTTGCTTCAAAAACATACAAGCAGTCCCTCATAATTCACCCGATGAAAATAAAGATAAATATAACAATTTATAACGAAAAAACAACGTGTAAACGATATACCTATAACAAAAACAACCAAGAAAAAAAGTAAACTTTAAGAAATGTGTAAAAATTCCCACAAACATGTGACTCTTCTTAGTGATAAATAAAAAACTCTTAACAGTTATCTGTGTATAGTTGTCAGGGACCATGAACCAGGCGGAGACAGAAAATGCAGTTAAAATCACACCTTTAATAAAATAGCAAAAAATAATACAGTTCAGGAAAGTAGTCAAAAACTGAAGCCAGTGCAGTTAATTAGACGAGCTGGGGTCAGGAGGCCAGAAGTCAGCGAAGTAAGGAGCAAAACCAGGAACAGGTATCAAAGAGAAATCAGCCAGGCCAAGTCATACACATGAACACACTGGAGATCATAGACCATGCAAGGGCATGAAGAAAATGAGCAAAGCTTTTTAACCACTTAAGGACTGAGACTCTTTCTGAGATTTATTGTTTACAAGTTAAAAACATTTTTTTTGCTAAAAAAAATTACTTAGAACCCCCCAATCATTATACATTTTCTTTCTAACCCCCTAGAGAATAAAATGGTGGTCGTTGCAATACTTTCTGTCACACCATATTCAAGCAGCGTTCTTACAAGCGCACTTTATTTGGAAAAAAAATGTTTTTAATTTAAAAAATAAGACAACAGTAAAGTTGGCCCTATTTTTTTTATATTGTGAAAGATAATGTTACGCCGAGTAAATTGATACCCAACATGTCACGCTTCAAAATTGCTCGTGGAATGGCGACAAACTTTTACCCTTAAAAATCTCCATAGGCGAAGTTTAAAAAATTCTACAGGTTGCATGTTTTAAGTTACAGAGGGAGTCTAGGGCTAAAATTATTGCTCTCGCTCTACCGATCGTGGCAATACCTCACATGTGTGGTTTGAACATCGTTTTCATATGCGGGCGCTAGTCACGTATGCGTTTGCTTCTGCACGCAATCTCGTCGGGATGGGGCGCGTTTGAAAAAATGTAAACATCTCTTGTAATAGAAAAAAGCATGACAGGACCTCTTAAATACGAGATCTGGGGTCAAAAAGACCTCAAATCTCATATTTACATTAAAATGCAATAAATAAATGTTGTCATTTAAAAAAATGAAAAAGAAAAATGACCCTTTAAGAGCCATGGGCGGAAGTGACGTTTTGACATCGCTTCCGCCCTGCAGTGATATGGAGACGGGTGGGGGCCATCTTCCCGTCACTCGTGTCCATACCCAGGCAGGGGACAGATGCGATCGCCTCCGCCGTTGCCAATGGCTCCGGTAAGTGGCAGAGGGCACCGGATCGTGGCGGGAGGGGGGGCCCCCTCCCGCCGCAGATAAAAGTGATCTCCCGCCGCAGAGACCACTCTTATCGGAAACCGGACCGCTCACTGAAGGCAAGGATGACATAACAACGATATAGTCCTTCAAAGTACAAACGTATATCTGCGTGAGCCGGTCCAGGGGTGGTTAAATAGCCAAAAGGGTCTAGGTCAGTGATGGCGAACCTTGGCACCCCAGATGTTTTGGAACTACATTTCCCATGATGCTCATGCACTCTGCAGTGTAGTTGAGCATCATGGCAAATGTAGTTCTAAAACATCTGGGGTGCCATGGTTCGCCATCACTGGTCTAGGTAATGGTAACCAGGTGAGTCACTGTGGAAACGAGTGGCTGTTAATTTACCGACAGCTGAGCAGGCTCTGTCACTTAAAGAAAAAAGCTGCTCGTAAATAACACCTTTGCACACTTACCAACTATTAAGCTGCATCAGAAAGGCAGCAGACAGCATTTTTAGCACAGACAGGGCATCACAGTATGGGAATCCATGCACATTGTAGATCCATCCTCCACTTGCACAGAGGACACAACCAATATATCAAGCTTAGGAGAAACGCTCACCACACAGGTGCCAAAGAACAAGGTATTTAGTGTAGTAGTTTACTCGAATATTCAGCTTCTATCCATCCATTAAATCCATACACCAACGTTTAGCAGAGTGTAAATCTACCATGTGGGGACATTCACTTACTAAGATGGCTGCCACTCCCAGAAATGAAAGCCGTTTCTTCACCTACCATTAAAGCGTAACTCCACTTGTGTTGAGAAAAAAAACATTTCCCCCTGGGTGATCTATGTACATTGCAAGGATTATAACAAACTTTGTTGCAGATTCCTACCTTTTGTTATTCTGAAGAGATCCCTCTGTGTTTCTCTGTGCCTCTGTTCTGAGGAGGTCTAATGGGAGTGGTTTCATATATAACTGTCAGGTGTGCAGCTGCAGAGCACTAATGAGGAAATCTGCTGGGCCTGCATCCCTTTAGACATGTTCCTATTGAAAGTATCTCTCCAAAAATGACATGTTTGTTGCAGGGGATGCCTGAAATCTGACTTGTATCTTATGCCCCGTACACACGGTCGGATTTTCCGACGGAAAATATCCTATCGGACCATGTTGTCAGAAATTCAGACGGAAAAAGTTTGAGATCCTGCTCTCAAATTTTCCGCCAAAGTCCTATCGGACTTTTTCCGATCGTGTGTAGCGAATTCCGACGGACAAAGTGCCACGAATGCTCAGATCACATTACAAGACCAAAGCTATTGGCTACTAGCCTCTACGTAGTCCCGTCGTACGCAACGAACGTCACCACGTTCAGAATGATCGGATTTTCTGACAACTTTGTCCGACCGTGTGTATGCAACACCAGTGTCGGACAAAATCCAACGGAAAAAAATCAGACGGATTTTGTGGTCGGAATTTCCGACCGTGTGTATAGGGCATTAGACAGACTTCTGGGAAGATTGGTGAGCCAATCACACAAGCAGGAAATTATATTTCTGGGGGGTGGTCAGTACACATTCTGTGTACAGAAAACTCCAGGTAGCCATATTGCAATGCATTCTCAGCAAATTATAGTGGCTGCAGATTGAAAAAGGTAATTTTTAATAACATTCAATTACAATACGGTTTGTGTTGCGATTATATGTGCTATATTATTTTTTCTTTATTTGCTATTTTTTTTTCCACGAAAGTAGAGTTACCCTTTTAAGTTTGACTGTGGAAAGCAACCAGGTACAGGGACAGATACTGAGCCATGTGGACATGAAGAGGAACCCAATTCCACAGAAAAATAATAGTTCCCCTGCATAAACTGCTATTTATTTTATTTAACATCTTGCAAGTAGCTGATATAAAACTTCTTAATGTGTCTGTCCTTTTCAGGTTGCCAGTTTCACACACGTGCTTTAACCAGCTGTGTTTACCACCCTACAAAACAAAGAAGGAATTAAAGCAGAAGCTGACAATTGCCATTTCCAACGCAGAAGGATTTGGGCTGCAGTGAAGAAACTCAGAGGCCTTTACAGACTTCAACCTTTTCTTTGTAGATATCTAGAATGTTATAAATTGTGTAACGAGTGCAGCAGTGCTGTCAACTCAACACTTTGATAGAACGTGCAAATAATGCCTGACTTCAGATGTGTAAGGAGGAAACTTTGTAGTCAACAGAGTCTGTTAGCATCTGCACTTTCATTTACTGTGCTTTTAAATGATACCATTGTGCTGGAAATACCTGCAGAATGTCTATTACCCATGATGAAGCCAACACAAGAGACTCACCACCTCTACACACCTGCTACATTACCCTGACCTTGGCACAATTCTGATTAGCAGATTTTGCCAGAAAACGACTTTATTATTTCCACTATTGGTTTGCGTTGCTTTATTAAGCTAATAACATGTAGATATATTTATAAAAAGAGCTGGAAAAGTAGTGAATAGTTTTTTTCTATTTTCTACTGTAAATAGAAAAATATTGAAATTGTGTGAGCTCTGGGAACTGTAATTGTACGTATTTATGGTTTCTTTAAAAAAATGTTGTTACGATGCTATTGCTATAGAGAAACTAATTGTCACACTTTCTGCTTTTATTATTCTACTTATACACTGATGTTTGTGGCATCTACCAACATGTAGTCACCTTAGCAATTCAATAGGCAGCCTTGTTGAGCTGTCACGATTGCAATGTATTGCCCATGCAATAAGAGCACAGGGGAATCACTAGCTAAATGCTATTGAAAATGTTCAGTATTATTTTTTTCAATTGTCAGATGTGGAAGCAGGAACTGTGGTTGTAAACCTTCCTTTTTTTTTAAATAAAAATAGCAAACATGCCTATACTTACCTGCTCCGTGCAATGGTTTTGCACAAAGCAGCCCTGATCCTCCTCTTCGGGGGGTGCCCCCACAGAAAGCCGCCTTCCCTGGGGGCACTCATGTGGGCTCTCTCCATCGACACAGACAGTGGGACTCTGCCCCGCCCCCCGCTCCCGTGTCACAGGATTTGATTGACATCAGTGGGAGCCAATGACTCCTGCTGCTATCACTCTGTCCAATGAGGAGAGAGACAGTGGCTGGAGCCACTGCTCGTGCACATCGCTGGATCGGAAAGGGGGTGGGGGGGTCTGGGGAGCAGCTGCAGCACAGAAGGTTTTTCACCTTAATGCATAGAATGCATTGGGGTGAAAAACCTTAAGGCTTTAGAATTTATAAATTTAGTTGTAGGTGGAGAGCAATTAGTGAACCTAATATGCACTTTAAGTTACTCAAGATGCTTTATGGAAAGGATCTACTGTATATAGTTCTCTTGGCAGACTCTTCATTGATTTAGTACTAGTATGCTGTAAGAGACTCAAGTCTGACAATTGCATATATAGGGAGCAGTTAAAATGGGATTTTTGAAGGGATCCTCACAGCATCCTCACAGACTTTCATAGCATAAGATTAAAGGGAAGTACAATTTCAGATCTGCAATTCAGACTTTATCAAAATGTATTTACAAGCTTTAAATGTAGGTGGAAGATAATAATGTATATTACTGTTTTTTTCATTCTATAAGCCTGCTTCTTTATGTTATGACTAAATCAATAGAAATCTGAAATTGGCTTGACATAAACAGCTCAGTTTGAAAGATATTGCTTGCAAAAAGTAGTAATATTTCATATTCTAAAAACAACAATTATCCCATTTATCAGCTGTTGATGAAGGATACAGTATATTGTTTTAAATCACGTTCCAGACAATTCTTTTTTTTTTTATTGGACAGAGAAAGGATAGGGTAATAGCGATAGAACATTTGTCAGGGCTTTATTTTTAATCAGTGGTCTTTTGTTTCGTTCCCTCACCAGTTGCTGACATGTTCTTGCCTTAAGCCATTTTGATTGGCCGGACAGGAATGACATGACTCCCTTGTATTCACAGGAGTTCATTCATCTCGGTAGGTGACGAAATTGTACATTAAGCCGATTGTGCTCTGCTCAGTGTACATTGCGAACAAGCAGGTAACAGTACTTAATGCAGAAGCAGCACAGTAGGTCTCTTCGGCATTAAAAATTCTGCCTTTTCACAAGTATTTTTTTTGTGCAAGTCCCAATTTAAGTGGTGACACCGACTGACAAAAAAAAAAAGTTTTATTCAGTAAAATGATTTAGGGTTTGAAATGTTGTCAGTTAACCATTACTATGTCTTCCTGTCCCTGTGAAAACCACTACATTTTTTTCTTGTCCTACTGGCATGGGGAGAGGATAAAAAAAAATGACAAACTTCAGATTTCTGTTGTGTAATCTAGAATAGTGTGCTTTTTATCATAAACCTGTTGTCCACAAAAGTCATAAGATGGCTTATGCTATTCCTCTTGCTATCCCAAACAGTTCTGTTGTGAGCTCCTCAGCCAATAAAAAAAATAAAAAAATAAAATTCTAGCCAATAGTTACATAATTAGTCTGGTTGAAAAACAAAAAATCATACAATCCCATATACACAATCCTATACCCACAGTTGATCCAGAGGAAGGCAAAAAATACCCCAGCAAAGCATGATCCTATTTGCTACAGCATTAGTAATCAACGTTACCTATAAATGTTAGTACCCAGTTATATTATGTATATTTAGGAAAGAATCCAGGCCTTTTTTAAAGCAATCTACTGAGCTGGCTAGAACCAGCTTTTAAGGGAGTCTATTCCACATTTTCACAGCTCTTACTATGAAGATACCTTTACACATATTAAGGTAGATCTTGGGTAGGGTATGTACAAAACAGACAACCCAATGTTTTAATACTTTGACCATAAACGTATTAACAAGAGAAGGATTATTTTAGCTGGGTGTAGATGCAAGCATTCGGCAGTCAGTGCCATAGCTTGTAATCCTTGGACTTTTAAGATAACAAAAATGCCTGTAAATGACTGGTAAATGATGTGACCAGACTACAGAGACCAGCACTCCTATGGGAAACAGTAACCCCAAACATGTGCCACTTTTGTTTTTTTCTACTGGAAACATTTAAAATTTTACACTTACAAAAGCAGAAAGAAAAAATAATAATGTGCCTCAATATGCTCATTCATAAATGGTATCTGCATCGCGCAATGATTTAAACCCTGCTATAATGTAAATAAATCAGCAGAACATAGCAATATACTGTACAAAGCAGCACTCTAATGGTCTTGTCTAATAACAGTGCAATGATGTAAAACAGAGAGCAGCCACAGATTTGATGAATTAAGTCTGTTCTGCTAATAGATTATATCTGATTGGATACGATGGGCTGTGGACCTATGGTAGATTATAAATATCAAAGTAGCACGTTTCTACAGTCCTAAAATGCAGTTAGAATATTTAATGCAGGAATCTTTTGTCTTATTTTTTTATATGTAATATAAAAAACTGTCCATGAAAAAACTATTTTTGCAGAAAAGGTTTATGACTTTGAGAGAAACCGGTCTCTCTGAAATGGTTTTCTGTGTCTAATAATTTGGAGTTGTAGTGTTGATTCTAGTAGAATACATTACCAGTTGTTGATACTGGAGGAAAAAAAAAGTTTACTTCAACTGAAAGAGATACTTGACTGACGATTTGCAATAATGACTTACCAAATTTTATGAACTAGGAAGTTACTATTTGCTGGTCATAAGATAAACATTAATAAATGAGCTTTGTAATGTTATTTAATTAAAAAAAGGACTTATGTAGTTTTCTATGGACTTTGACAAAAGCAAGATAACAAAGAACTGTTATAAGCTTGCAACATTTTCAAACCTATACAGGCAAAACAGTATGTGTACATTTTTTTACTTGTATGAAGTTTAGAATATATGTTGCACTTCTAGTAGCGTAGGTGTAAAATATGTATTATGAAGCTTGTATCTTCTGAGTTGTCTGTCATTGTGACCACAATTGTTCTGCCACTTGCACGTTTTCCAGTATCTTATACCATATCATGTACAGTAAGCACACTATTGTATTAAACTAATAAGGTCATCAGGTCACAGCATGGTGAGCTAGGTTTTACTTTGCAATATCTTGCTTTTCATGTATGTTCAAAAATATCTGTACATTAATTCAGCTTACGTTAAGTGCTGTCAGTACATTAGCATTGTTCGACAATTTTTTTCTCTAGATGTATGCTTAATTAACAAATGCAACGTACAATAACTCATTTCAACCAGATCATCTTTATAGATTTTACATTAAGCTACTAAAAGCCGATTTCTGTTTATTGTTGTTTACTACACAGTGTTACTACTCTTGGTATTTCTTTTTTTTTATTAGGAAGCTGTCTTAAAGTGGATATAAACCCTCACATATACCCAGTGAAGTGAACAGCCTCAAATGAGACACAGATATGAAACAAATCCTCCAACATAAGTTTTACTTGTATATCTGCTGTCTTCAGCTTTTTACATTTTTTAGAAAGTGCACATCGTGTTAGAAATCTTGTTTCCTCATTCAGCAGTGGGTGAGGAGTCTGGGCATACACTGTGTGAGAGCTGATTGGAGGAAAGGCACACACCCCCACTCCACATAGGCAGAGGAACAAAGAAACTTGCAGAGCTGCAGTCTGAATGGACAAGCTCTCTGCTTATCTGTCTCTAGGTTACCCCGCGGACACAAATTTCGAGCTGCTTTTATGCCCTTTGTCAAAGAACATGTCAGAAGTTATCATGCTGATAACAGAGGAATGAAGCAGCAAAATGACAAGGCGCTCAGGGCTTTGTAGAGAGATAAGTAAACACTACAGATATGTGTGCTTAGGACAGATTTCATGAATGGGGTTTTCAACTACTTTAAAGTAAAACTAAAGACACAACTTCTTTTTTTCCCGTTTGGATAGAGTAACAGATGGTTATAACCCCTGTGGCCCCTTTTTTGTCATTTGTGTCCCACAACAAGATATATTATGCCCACTGCCATAACTGCTGGATCAAAAGATTTATTTGCTGATATTTCAATGTGGGTACATATCGGCCCTGGCACTGATGTTGCAGAGTACAGACAATTAACCTCCTTGGCGGTAATCCCGAGTCTGGCTCGGGTTCAGCTTTTTCTGCCAGGAGCGATAACCCCGAGCCAGACTCGGGCTTGCGTTGCAGGATACAGGGGGGAAGTTACTTACCTTTTCCCCTGGATCCTGCGATGTCTCCCCGCTGTGTGTGCGAGCCGTCCGCTCGCTCGATTCACACAGTGCCCGAGTGCCGCTGATCTCCGTTCCCTGCGACGTTCCGACGCACGGGAGCGGAGATCGGCGCCAAATTCAAAAAAGTTTAAAAACACAACACACATACAGTACTGTAATCTTACAGATTACAGTACTGTATACAAAAAATACACACCCCCTTTGTCCCTAGTGGTCTGCCCAGTGCCCTGCATGTCATTTTATATAATAAAAATATTTTTTTTCTGCCTGGAAACTGGAGATTGTCCATAGCAACCAAAAAGTGTCCCTTTATGTCAAAAGTGGTTTTAGACCAGCTAGAAAACACTGATAAAAAATTAGAATCACAATTCATCATCAAACAATAAATTTAATGACAGCGACTATTCTGCAACTGAGCAAATTTCAGTGTTTTTGATTTGATTACATTATTGAATCATTTTTATATATATTTTTATTATATTATAATTTATGATTTTGTGTTTCAAACTTTATCATACCCGGGATGTCTACTAGACTCTGGTTCGGACAGATTTAAGTGAGTTATTCATAAGAATTGCATGCCTACAATATAAAAACGCCAAATTTCCATGCAAAATAATTGTACCGCTTTCAGCACTAAATTCCGGACAGAATCATACCGCCAGGGAGGTTAAGGAAGGGAGTAATCTAGCATTAGAGGGATGTTAAATTAGGTTTAGGAATACAACACAAGTTATGGGGTTCATTTTAAGGAGAAATAGGAGGAATTGAAGGGGGATGCCGGGTGTTGCTGGTGGTGTGTGTGTGTGGGGGGGGGCACTTGGCACCACTCATCAGCATCTGACGGGTTACCCTCACTACCAATACTGGAGGAAAAAGGAAGTTGTCACATGACCAACAGATGACTTAAATGGAGGGGGGGGGCTATAGTGTAAGACAAGTGTTAGGAAGTCAGAATTGTGGGTGGTACAAAAATATACCAGACTTTTGGTGCCAAAAAGTAACTGCACATAATACAGCTAGCACCTGATGTTATAGAACAAATAACTACATAGCAGTCAGTCTTAAGGTGCACATAGCAAAACTGGCCCCTTTGAAGATTTCTCTGCCACTGACGTTTCTATTTTTTATTTGGAAAATGTGGATACTGCATTTAGATTTTGTGGTAATCCATTCAGAGCTTTAGGGGGTCTCCATTTATGATAAAGGAATATAAATCCCATCAGTATCTAGAGCAGAACACAAAAGTATCAGTTTCTTTTCATTAGGTTTTATTGTATAAAGTATTTCTTAGAACAGGCCATTAAGCTCAAACTCCAAATAAAATCCCTATTACATGTTTACGTTAGTGTCATGTCCTTGTTATTGTAGGTCTTTTCCTTAAAGAGGGGCCTTAATATAGACAAATTTGGCTATTTATAGAAAATAAAATTAGACAAGAATAATTAAAACAAAAACTGTTGCCCATGGTGACCAATCTAATTTTATATTTTTTTTCCTTGCCAGACATAACAAAGAATTTAATTGGCCATCATGGGCAACTTACTCTTTTAACATTTTTAGTTTTCGTATTATTTTTCAAGCTTCTTTACATATAGCTGAACTCCAGGATAAGCCAATATTCTCTGAATACAAGGGGTATGTGTATTATTTTTTGAATCTTTGTGTGCTTTGTGTATTTCTTCCAGATCTGTGCAGTAATTCAGTGTGAAACTTTGCCTTTGTGCAGGAGCTTCCTGTAATACAGACCAAGGCAATATCTGGGGTTGTAAAGGTATTTAATGCACATAAAGTGCAATCATCTCCTCTGTGGCTTTTGAGGAATATATTTATATGAAATGTTTTGTTCCTGGAGTTCAGCTTAAGTGTTTTTTTCCTAGATCTGTTGTAAGTATTTCTGGATAAAAAGAAGCATTTGAAAATGTATGTTGAACACAAGACAGTTCTTGCCTGTATTTCTAAAAACAAAATGAAAAAGCTTTATCGCTGACTTTGTTTAGAGAATTAAACATTGCCTTAGGATTTTTTTTTTTTTATTTATTAATGAGATGTTTTGTTTACTGTATGAATAATACCTCAGAAAAATACTGCTGTTTGCATAAATTATAAATTCAATAGAAATGTTAGGGATACATTTTATACGTTGTACAAAAAAAAATAATAATAAATCTATCTGCACTTTGTAATTTGCAATTTTTTTTAGTTTGATATTTTATTTAAATGAACTGTGTTAGTATTGTTGGGCAATGCATAAAGAGAAACCACAATGGGCTTTAGTGAATGGATTTTTTAATGTGCAGAGTTAGAAACAGATATTTTTTTTAAACCATTTGTAGAAAATGTATTTACTACACATTCTGTGCAGGACACATCCACTTATAGTAAGCTGTTTAACCCATTAGAGGTCATTAACATCTAGATATCCAAACCAAATTTAACAGTGCAGGCATGCCTCGATTAGCATGACTTATGCCGCGTACACACGAAGGGACTATCCCGCGGGATTATCCGCTGGACTCGAGTCTGGCGGACAATCGCCACGTGTGTGGGCCTTCGACGGTCTTTTTTTCCAAAAAGTCCGGCGGACTAGGTTTTAAGTCTTGTTTTAAAATTATCCGCTGGACTTGGCAGTCCGGCGGACAATGCGGCCGTCTGTAGTATGGTCCGGCAGACCAAAAAGGAAGCATGCTCAGTAGCAAGTATTTTTCTAGTATTTTTCTTTTTCTAGTCCCGTCGTACGTGCTGTACGTCATCGCGTGAACCGCCGGACTTTTAGCGTGATCGTGTGTGGTCAAGTCCGTTCGCTTTCAAGTCCCACGAAGCCCAGCTGGAAAGTCCGGTGGATTGTCCGCTGGACTAGGTCCGGCGGACAAAGTCCCTTCGTGTGTACGCGGCATAACACTGACTAATTTGCATATCTCAATATTATTTTTTTCAAACAAGCTTTTATCTGGTACGCTTTTAAATAAAAGCAAGATCAGGATGCTGTTCTACTTCACCGCTAAATCTGGTCTCTAGAATTGCAGCTATTCTGCTTGGCCTACCCTACTGGACTGGATGTGGCAGGGCTAGCCTGTAAGTGACCTTTGAGCACTGGTAAAGCGCTACCAGTTCTGGTATTATCTTAACCACAAAGTGCTTTGCAGGTCCAGAACCATTGGCATTGCCTCTGCGTTTGCCATCTCTCTGCTGATTTACTCTGTAATGCCGCGTACACTCGATCGGAATTCTCGTTAGAAAAGCCTTGGATGTTTTTTCCGACGGAATTCCGCTCAAGCTTGTGTTGCCTACACATGGTCACACCAAATTCCGACCGTCAAGAACGCGGTGACGTACAACACTACGACTAAATTAAATTCAATTTTTCCGAGCATGCGTCAAATTGTTTCCAAGCATGCATCGGAAATTTTGCGTGTCGGATTTGCCACAGACGATCGGAATTTCCGATAGAAACTTTTTCCGTCTGAAAAATTGAGAACATGCTCTCAATCTCTTGCTGGTCAAAAGTCTAGCCAAAAAAAGAAAACAACAAAAAGGGGAAATCTCCCATTTAAGACATGAAGGGAAATAAAATGTGACCATCTTGAACTTCTACTATTAATATAAAAAGTACTGTACATGTATGGCTATAGTATTCTTGTGAAACTTTGTCCTCAGGACCTGTCTGACACTATAGCTGGCTACTGTGTGTTACCTATAGCCGCCCCCTTTC
Organism: Lithobates sylvaticus; assembly: GCA_028564925.1. NCBI lineage: Eukaryota > Metazoa > Chordata > Amphibia > Anura > Ranidae > Lithobates > Lithobates sylvaticus. The sequence continues at coordinate 106,646,878 of CM053036.1, forward strand.
CCTTAAGACAAGCAGGCCCACCGGTACTTGGTTGCCCCCAGGACTTATACACAATGCTATAGTGTCTGGCTACCACGTCAGGGCAGATGCAAACTGAACAAAGCAGACTGCAGTTTAGCAGACTGATAGCGTGGTTCAAAGGCAGTTCAGGTAAAAGGCAGGCTGAGTTCAGGGGATAGTCCAGTATCCAATCCGGGTAATACACAGGAGATCCAACAGCAAACAAGGCAGACTAACGGGAGGCTTGATCTAGAACAATGCAGGTAAGTCTGTTTCTATCACAAGCGAGGGATAGAGTGTTCGGTTTGCTTATATCAGGTGACTGACCACATCAGCTAACAGATGAACACAGACAGGGGAAAAAGAAACAGGCAACACCCGGGTGCTAGAATGAGGAACAGGGGCACTAAGTGATCATGACATCACCCCCCCCCCCTCTGAGGACCCTCAAATACCAGTTGGACATCCAGCACAGGACCATCAGACTGGGCAGAGGTCCGTGTAGCCACGAGGTCAGGCTGGTTATCAGGGGACATGTCACAGGGGTCAAGCCGGACAGCGGATAAACAAACGGGGTGCAGAGAGCCCTGAAAAAAAGGGTAAAAGCCCCACCTGGCCGAATGAGGCAGTTTATCCAAAGGATGGATTGAACCTCTTAGACCAGGTAGAATGGGTGTAGTAGAAGTAGGGTGAGGCCAGGTTACAGAAAATCCTCAATGAGAAAAAGCAGGAAGTTCAATGGGCATGGGCTGGACTGGCATAATTGATGCAGTGACCGACTGGGCCGCATCACCAGGTGAATCGACTGTCTGAATCGCATCTCCAGGCATAGTGACTATCTCAATCGCATCACCAGAAAGTCCAGAATAAGAAGATGGAAGCTCAATGGGCATGGGCTGGACTGGCATAACTGATGCAGGGACCGACTCGCCAGGCTTAGTGACTGTGGAACTTGCAGACAAGTTAGCCTGGCTGTGCGTCGAAGAGAGTTTAGCGACGGGCAAAGGTAGGTGTAATCCAGAGGGCTTGACTTCTAAGGACTTTTCAAACAGGACTCAAGGCTGCAAGACAACGGATACGTTTGGCTTCTAGGAGGAGAGGGTTCAGGCTGTGGCAAT